>NDGM011215727.1:4956-15978 GCA_002564305.1 Octomys mimax | reverse complement strand
ATGAATTTAGGAAGAACGGGAGCATCATCGAAAGGTATGTCTTCTCACTCATACATTAAATATGATCTCTGAGGTCCAACTAAGAAGTTTTCCATATCCTATTATCTATGACTGTGTGGTGAGGCATACAATATTTGGGAGTTGTACAGCATTGCTGAAAAGATTAAGTGAAACAGTGTCTGTGAAGCCCTGACCCACTGCCTGGGCAGTGAAGTAGGAGCTGTCCTGAGGTTGGCCATCATTCTTACTAGTTCTACTTCTGTGATGGGAGCCTGGCTGTGAGAGTATTTGTGGGCCAAGAGGAAGTGTCTGTAGAGAAATGAGAGGTAGCATGAAAGTCAGCACTGACAAAGCGGGGGACTCGGGGGACAGTGGCCCAAAGAATGCCTCAATTGGATCTCTCTACCAGGGCCCACTGGCTCTTATGTGGTTCATCAGTCACTTGAATGACAACAGGGACGAGGATGCCTCTCTCAGCCCTGAAGTTTTCTTTACATACTTTTTTTTTTTTTTTTGCACACGGATTTCACCCTGCAAGGGATTTCTTGAAAGCCACCACCTGGACCCTTGTGGCAGGTGTGGTTACTGTGGAGCCTGGGGGCAGGGTACAGCTGCCACAGACCTGGACTTGGGCCTGGTTGCTAGTGTCCCAAAGCCTTCAGCAGCTAGAGTGCTTGAGCTCTTTCCTGGGAAGCCCGGTTCTTCAGTGTGAGTGACTGTGTTCCACGGGTTAGATTCAGTTCCCTTCCCTGCTTTGGACAGCCCCCTTCCCTCCCACACACCTCCCACCCACCTCCCACACTGCCCCTTGCACACCCTGCCTCCTTTCCAATTTTAGCGATGTTACCAGGGCAGGTTTGCAGAACGCTATCTTCAGTGGCTCTCGCCTGGGCCGTTTGCACAGCGGCTGCGTGCCCGGGTACCATTCACCGAAGCTCAGCAATTGTGCCCCATCTGTTCCCCTGGCTGGAGCCACCAAGCATCTGCAGGAGGTGGCGAAGGCTGGGAGGCCCAGAGGAGAGGCAAGGCACACCTGGCCACCATGAGGATCCGCAAAGCAGGACACTACTGGAGACTTGGCAGAAAGGGTGCTGGTGACCTCCAGGGGTGGAAAAAGTGGGGCATGGAGATGAAGTTAGGATTAAAATGTTTGAAATGTGATTTGGGAAGAATTAAATTTCTTTCAAACTGCTTCATTACTCATAGGAATTGTATCAATCAACAGTGAGCACTAAATTGCTGGATCAGTCAGAAAATATTGTTGCTGCTGAAGACTCAATGCTAATTGAATCATTAGGGCATTATTACATGAAACACAAATAGCGCAGGATGATAACGCCGCATCACTTGATCTGCAGTCTTCAAAGAAGCGCTGAAGCTGCCACTGCTTTGCCCACCGACTCGTGGAGTTTCCCTCCAGTGCAGCCTTTCTCACGGAGCTGAGGGAGGCTGGTGCCTGTGGAAATTAGCCTCTCTTTTTTTTTTTTTTTTTTTAAGGTCATGACCTAGTCCTTTTTGAAGTCAGTGATCTTAAACAATCCTGAAAAGCAGGGAATTTGCATTTGCAGGTTAGAAATCTTCTGTGAAAATCGGTCATGCGTGATATATCTACTGCTTAACTGAGACACACAAAATGCAAATGGAAGCTACTGACCTGGCTTAGAAAGAGAGGCAGGGCCACTGTGGCAGTGGGCTCCAGTGTGGACTGCAGAAGCCCCCATGCAGCTGCAGTGGTTCCTGCAGGGCCGACACTTTGTACATCCTCTAAGGCCAGGATCAGGGTTGAGTCAGTCCCCCAAGCATTGGCTCCCAACTTTGCTTGGCAGATACTGGTTGATACTGGGTCAAAGATGAGAGATGCTGTCTTCCTCCATAGTTGGGCCTTAGTAATACATCTGGCCTCCTATGTCCTCTCCTGTCTCTCTTTTACCAGTTCTCCTTGCCTTCTTCACTGTCTTGCCTCAGTTGCCTGGACTTCCAGGTGGCTGTCCTCTCCCACTACCCTTCCCTGGGATATGGGCACTTTGACCAGGGCAGGATCTCTGCAGGGTGTTGCATTTTAATGGTTTCCTGGGGAAGTATGTCACATTGCTTTGAGTAGATTTTGATTACTTGGTAAATAATGGCAAAATGATGAAAAGTGTCTATAACCAGGCTTCGTGGAATCCTCCTGAATGCCATGAGGTGCTGGCGGTGGGACAGGGGCTGTGTTTCCCTACAAGGCTCCCTGCAGCTGTATTTCTGACTTCTAAGTAGTTCCAGAGGCCTGAATTCTCCGTGTGTTGTGGGAAAGGTGCAGAATGGGAAAGACAGTATTGCCTACAGACCTGCTGCTGTGTCTCAGGAGCGCGGCTGGCTCTTTCCTGTCACACAGATTATGTCCTTTCAGAGTAAATCCCGTCTCCCCTACTTTTAAATAGGCAAAAACTTGTTTAGAATTAAACGAGCTTGGCCAAGGTCACACTGTCACCAGTTCCAGATCCTTCCATCATACCAGCTCTTTATTTATTCACCTTTGCGCCTCCTCTTGCCCAGAGAGCACTTGTATGTAGGGCTGTGTGTGTGATCAATCACAAAATGTGGGCAGCCTAGAAAAGTAGGTCAGAGCCACGGCAGGACCCACTGCATCTGCTCACATTGAGATTTGTCCAGTGTCTTTGGAAGGTGAATGAGTGGATTTGGAGTTGCCTGTGCTGGCCCAAGCCACACAGGTGGAACACTGTTAACCCTTCCTGTCCCTCTGTTGTGGCCAGCTCTGCCCCTCTGCTTCCTTGGCTCAGAAACACCTTAACCATCAGACACCCAACCATCATCGTAACCGGGGACCTCTTGGAAGGATTTCTGCCAACTTGGCTGTATACACCAAGCAAGCAAGGCTTTTTGCTTTGTTGTATCTCCTCCTATATTTCTAAAGAATACTGTCTGGCATGCATTAGGTGCACAGAAAGATTTTGTTGAATGAATGGGGTTGTGAAATGTTTCTCCCAGTTCGTCAGCGTCAGCAGCTCCATGTCTTGTACCCCCCAAGCAAAGATTACCATGCACTGTGTCCTAGGGTCCCCACTGTCCGCATCGTCAATCAGGCTTCTCCCTCAGTCAGGCAGCTTCATTTCTCCATTTCTGCCTCTCCATGGCCCTCACTGGCCCTGTCCATGACCCTGTCCCTGTCCTCAGATCTCTTGCTTCCAGGCAACCTGCAGCCTGCTTCTGGCCTCCCACATTTCTAGGCTGTTTTCCCAGCCACACTTTGCTCTTGTAGGGTCCTGCTTTACATCCCTGAGATGTAAACTAGCTGACTCCTGGCACCACACAGGAAAGCTGCATACATTCGGGCATAGTGTTCACTTTCTTATAGAAATAGGCTCATCCCTGCTGTCTCTTGGAAACGACACAGTAAGAATTAGAGTAAATTAGCTATCGATACTTGGCCTCCATCTTGGAGACATACTAGGAAAGCGAGGAGACTGTGACAGACTGAAGGATACCTGTTCCTTAAAGGTGACAGCCACAGTAGATTGTCGCCATGAAGAAACGCGTGCCCATCTGTTATGAGTGCGTCTGATTTTTCAAGACAGGAAATTTGGATTACATATGAAATTCAGTACTTCTTGAATGCTGACTTGAAATCAAAAGCTTTTAAAGAATTACTCAGGCCAAATAAAATGCGTCTTTAGGCCACATTGGCTTGCTGGCCTCATATGGGTAGCCTCTACTTCAGGGAATTCTCCCAGGTCACTGGGACCCAGCTGGATCTCTCCCTTTCCAGTTGGCCCTAGAGAGTGAGGCAACATGGGATATCAGACAGACCACTGGCCAGAGAGCCTTACGGCCTGGGCTCTGGATCCGGTTCTGCTCTGACTTCAGTTTCTTCAGTTATAAATGACAGCAACAATGTTTGACTTGTCTGACAGTATACTATTATTTAGTTGCTTGGCTTATGACTTCCAAGTATTTTCATACATATGACTGCACTTGATCCTCAGAAAAAAATTGAGTGATAGAGTTGGGAATCATTATTCCTAATTTAAGAGGGAAGAACGAAAGCCCAGAGAGGTGGAGCAACTTACTCAACTTCGCACAGCTTGTAAGTGGTAGAGTTACCCGCCAGTCACATCTTCAGTCTGCTGTGTGGTTTGGTATATCTTTTTTTTTTTGGGGGGGTAGGGTCTACAGGGGTTCAGGGTCTCATTACTAGACTGGACTCATAGTGATCTGCCTGTTTACAGCCTCCCAAGAGCTGGGATTACAGGTGTGTGCCACTACACCCAGTCTTGATTGCTGTCTCAGTGCGCCCCAGGGGCAGGGCCGGCACAGCAGGCCAGGGAATCAAACCTCATTTTAGAATTGAGTAGAATGAGACCCTCTCTGCTGGAGGCTGTTAATTGCTGTGTGGAGGGGGCCAGTGAGATAGCTCAGTGGACTAAAGCACCTGCTTAGGCAAGCTTAGGCAAGCACAGGGACCGTGTTTCGATCCCTGGCACCGCATGCCATGTGCCAGCCTCATCCCCAGGGCAGGCTGAGCCAGCCAGTCTGGGCATAGTGGTGCATGCCTGTAATCCCAGCGCTAGGGAAGCTGAAAGCAGGAGGATCACCATGAGTCCAAGTTGGTAGTGAGACCCTGTAACAACCAAATACATTAAGAAAAAATTACTATGTGGATACTTAAGCAGTAATGAGCTGATTATTGTAGGGGCCGCTAAGTGATAAGGAATACAACATATATTTGCTCATAGTTTAACGTTCATTTCTACAGTGTGGTGATCGAGCTCACTATTTGACCTGGGATGATCCTGCTTACCAGATTGTGAGTGTCCGGGGGCAGGGACGACATCAGTACAGAGTTGCTTGTAGAAAAATCTGCTAAGTAATTGCTGCTAAGTTGAATCATGGGGCCAGGGGCAGTGCCACCAGAGACAGAGCCATGACTTGAAGCCAAAGATAGGCTGTGGCTGAAGATAGTCAGGTGCCTGCCTGGTGGCTCGTCCTTCCAAATCTGCCTTATGCTGCAAGTGGTTGTTGATCAAACTGTGTTTGTGTGAACAGCAGCTGCCATCTATATGGTCAGCATCCAAGAAGACCAAGTGAAGGGGATGAGAACGAATGGAGTGGGGTGGTGTGGCTGAAATTTTGGAGTCAGATCTGAACTTGCCTTATTTCTGGCCATTATTAGCTGCGTTGAGCTTTAGCTTCTTCCCCTGTAGAATGGCCACTGTAATGTCTTCCTCACATGTGGGGAGCACGGCGCCTGGCACAGACCAGGTGCTCACAGGCAGTGCGTGGCACAGAGCTGCTCCCTTGGCACGCGTCTCATTACAGTACTGCTTATCTGATTTGCCAGTGCTGGGCACTAGGTTGCAGCAAGCTGTCCAATGAGGCTCTCTCCATCCAAATACTCTTTTATAACAGCACCTGGAGGAACCTTTGGATTTGAGGTTTTATGGAGATAATAAAGACAAGTGGAACGTGACCAGGTCCACATAATGGAAATAGAGCTGTTTTCAATTTGCTTAAACTTAAGGCCAACTGTTATGATTTAGATCTAAAATGTCTTGCCCAAAATCTCATATGTTCAGAGGACGGGCTTCTGGAATGTGATTGGATCACAAAGACTCTAAGTCCATCAGTGGATCAATACATTGATGAAACTGTCATGTGGTGTGGGGCCCTGGGAAGGGAGTAGATTGTGGGGAAGTGAACTTGGGGACAATATACAGTCCCTGGCCCCCCCATTCTTTCCTGTTCTCTGTGCCCCTTTGCTGCCATGAGCAACCTTGCTGCATTATGCCCTCTTTCATGCTGTTCTGCCACACCTCAGACCCACGGCAGTGAAATCAGCTAACCATGAATCACTTCATCCTTTAAACCGATCTCATAGCAGGTATTTTATCACAGCAATGGAACTGACTGACATGGTAACTACATATAACTGAGGATATAACCGGGCCGTGACATGAAATTCAGAGCTTCCTTACTAAGGAACTGTCTGGAACCTTCGACCAGGGAGAGAATGGCCCCAGCACTGCTTTCCAAGCAGTTCTGCCCTGTTACTGTTTGTGAAGATCCACTGTTCTGTTTCTGAGCTCTTAGCCTCCTCAGAGTCTAGTCAGGCTCCTTTCAGCCACAGCTTTTACTTGTTCTGTTGGGAAACAGCTTTGCTCTGCCTTAAGCTTTGCTGAGTGTGAGCTGCCTGCTGTTCTCATTAGCCCTTGCTTGAGGAGAGAGTGCTGAGTCCAGGTTGCTACTAAGCTCCTGAGTGGCCCGGAGCCCCAGTCCCATCCTTCTCCTTGGTAGGCAGGGAGGAGTATTTCCTCAGGGAGGCCTCAGTGTGAAAGGAGACCTTGTTCTTCTATCGTTCTGCACAGACACAAGCCATGGCATAACCATGCAAAACCACTAAACCCAGCACACCCTGAGGGGGCCCCTAGGTTCCAACAGAATTTTAGGATTTTCCTGATAACTGCTTATACCCACTGTCATTCAGGTGCTAACACGTTTCCCACCCTGGTAAGAGTTGGCATAGGCCACGCCAAGTTCTGGTGTGTAGGGCTCAGAAGGTATGAGTGCTTGCTGTTGTGTGTATGAGGGTTCTGGGTGAGCGCCTCAGAGGTGATGCTAAACTTCCCTCAGGAACATACTGTGGATTACTGGGCAAGGCAGTAAAGCACTTGAGCTACAGATGTTAAGTTTAATGTTAGTAAACAGGGGGATTTAGTTCACTTAGGCAAAAAGGAATCCATCATAATGAACACTGAGGGGAAGACTTTTATCAACAAAAACAAACTGTAAACCCAGATTTGAGTCCGAGGCCTTTATCTTATCTTCTTACCTAACACCTCCATGAATGCCTCTTATGGGCTAGCGACTCCCTCTTCTTGCTGAAATGAAGCATGTTTGTCTCTGATGTCTTTTAAAATGAGAGCATCTTGGGGAGGAGTTGAAAGAAGAGCAAGCAAAGCAAAATTTCATAGCCTGGTGGGGGCTAGTTGGGAAGCCTGTGAACGAATGTGTCTTATGACTCAGGAATTTGCATACTGTAAGCAGGTGGTTCTGTGAATGGTGTTCTATTCATTCTGCTTCAAAGACAACAAAATTGGAGCCAAAGGATCTGCTCTGAGCCCATCATTCTAGGAAGCATCTTAGGTGAGTGTTACGGTTTGTTTCTAATTGTCCTCCCAAAGCCTCATGCAGTCATAGAGGCACCTTCTAAAGTTTATGATTAATTCATGATCCAGTGCTGGGCTTATGGGTGTGAGTGCCTCACCCACCTTGGGGTGGGCAATCTGCATACAATGTAAGGAAGGGAAAGAGGCTTGCAGCTGCCACCACTGCTGCTCCTCCCTTGGCTCTTTGCTGTTTTCTGCTGCCATGAACGGCTGCCCCCTGCTGCATGCCACTTTGCCTTAGAGCCAGCTGAGTATAGACTGAAACCTCCACTAACTGTGAGCTAAATAAACCTTTCCTTTTTTCATTTTGGGTGCTGGGTATTTTGTCCCAGTGACCAGAGCACAGTAATGGAGATGGTGAACCCTTCGCCCCAGGTCCTCCTAGACTTCAGCACACACTCACTCCGCTGCCCAGTGTTTGCATGTTCACCGACTGAGCGGCAAAGGCAGGGAGCAACACACTCAGTGGAATAGGAGGCTTTCCCGTCAGGGAGACGCGCTGCCCAACACCCTTATCTTAAGGGAGAGGGGATTACTTTGCTCATGGTTTCATTCCATGCTCGGTTGTCTCCAAGGCGGACATCATGGTGGAGCGAAGCTGTTTGGTGGATGGCGGCCGAAGCAGAGCAGGGGGTGTGCCAGTGTGAGCAGGTGTTCAAGCAGGCCATGCTGCCGTTATCTACCCGGACACACCGGAAATGTGCTCCACCAATGGGGGTGGGCATCCCGAAGCTAAGGAAGTTGGAATTCCACCCTAACTGCCAAACATGGAATCTCATTTTGTTTTGTTTTTTCCCAGTCCTAGGGATTGAACCCAAGGTTGTTGTATCACTGAGCTACATTCCCAGACCTTTTTTATTTTTTCTTTTGAGACAAGGACTCAAAATAAAAAAAATTTATTATTTTTAGGATAATTAAAAATAGTTTAAAAAAAGAACACATTAGAAACAATATAGAATTTTGCTAAACAAAATGATACAAATTCATTTTGGATGAATAGCGTTGTATAACGTATTGTTATCTTCAAATTAGTTAAGATTACCAGATATAAGCATGCAAAATTGGTCAAAAAATTGATCAGGAAAGAAAAAAAAATTAAGCATTTACTGTTCCTTTCAATAGACCAGTAGAAATCAGCAGTGCAATTATTGAAGCTGTCCTGTGTGTATACAGACATATTTTTCTCTTCTTTCTTTTTTCCTTTCCCTTGTCCCAGTTGTCCCTTCCCTTTGGGTAGTTTCTTTCCTTTTCATTATGTCTGTTGTACCTTTCAGATTTTATTTACTCTTTTAGGTTCTTAAGGACGTTTTAAATCACCCAGGTTGGCCTTGAACGTAGGATCTTCCTGCCTCAGCCCTTCAGCAGCTGCAATTACGAGCATGTGCCGCTAGAACAGGGCACGTGAAGAAAGTTTGGTGAGGCAGTTTCAGGTTTCCTCTAATCCTCTTGCCACCTATGTCATCCTACTTCAGAGATGAGCCACTGAGGCCCAGTGCCTGTCGCATGCCCACACTCATGTTCTTTTCATCATGCCTCCTAACGAAAGCAGTTACATTGCCTGTTTCTTTTCAAAACTTTTATCTTTATGTCCCCAAAGCACCCAGCCTACCCACAGACTTTTTTTTTTGTACAATTTTGAAATCCAAAAATCTCTGAAAACCAAGAGCTCATTTATTATGCCTTTGACAGCCAAATTTGGCCTATGTCAAACTCATCTGGAGACATAGTCGACCTGCACTGACAGTAGGGTAGGTGCGGTCTCATTTAATTTGCTTAGAGTGAAGAATATTTGCAGTATTCACTGCAGAAATGTAGCTATGTGGTGCATTGTGACATTGTGGTCAATGACAAATGCATATATGATGCTGGTGCTGTGAAAAAAATAACAGAGCTGAAAAACTATCACTTAGCAACGTTGTTGTCATCACATCCCGATACTGCTCATCCTATTCTTCACATGTTGGTCAAGATGCTGATGTGAGCAAGCCTGCTACACTGCCGGGCATGAAAAGGCGTAGCAATAAAACCACGTCTACTACCTAGCACTTGATAGCAAGAATGAGTAGTTGTGAAACCAGCTGATGTACTTAATGTTTCAGGGTATTCCTTCTACTTAGCAAAAACAAGATTTTCTCTAAAGCGTCTGCCACGTGCCTCGGCAGCAGCCTCGGACATGTCCTGGGACATCTTCTTCTTGCCATGTCTCTTGATCGTACCAAAGGCCCACAGGGAGTGACTGACCTGCTCCAGTTAGGTTTGTGCAAGTGCTGTACAGGCCGTCTGCACAATGGCAGGAACACCGCAGCATACATCTTGTCCTTAAGTGACACGTGACCAGTGGATCTGGCCCCTCTGTGGTCAGACCCTGCTGTGGTATTACCTTTGGACGTATGCATTGCTTTTTTAAAACCTGAGAAAATCCTACAGTGTGTTTGGTTCCAACAGTTACTTGTAAATGACTGCAGGCCTCTGCCAGTCGGTGCACACAGTGAGCGCCACCTGCACGCTGCTGCAGGATGGCTGTGAAACCACAGTGCTTTTATTTTCTGTTATGCACCAGTAGTTGGGGGGCACTGAAGCCAGGAGCCCTGTCCAGGGTCTTTCCTATGCACCTTCTTTGAGGGAACGTATGTGGTAGAGACAGTGAACATACTGGGCAGTGTGTGGGTGACAGCTGAGTGAGGGGTGCCCACGGTAGGCACTGCAGGAGGACAAGAAGGGGCTGGCTTGGCAGAGCTGGGCTGAGAGGCCTTGAGATCCTGCAGGCCTTGACACTCAACTGAGGGGTATGGACTCAGTTCTGTAGACAGGAGGCCAGCACAGCATTCCGAACAGAAAAGCAGTTGACTACATATGGGGTTGAGTGAGGCTTTTTGATTGGTGGCGCCCAGAATGAAGTGGATTAGATCCCAAGTCCCAGGCCTCCTGCGCCCTCTTGAGTAATAACAACTTGGTACTTGTATGATAGGTTCTCTGCTTGATGCTCCGTAATCCACAGTGGCTCTATGAAATAGATATTGTTATGATCCCTGCTTAGAGGTGAGAAGACTGAGGTACAGTAAGTGTGTCCCATGAACGGTGAGTGTAGGGCTGCACTTGTAACTGGTTCCTTCTGCCCCCACCTGCTCAGCCACATGTCCTAGGAAAGAGGCTGTGCTCTCCGTGTAGCATCTCTGGTACGGAGGAACCTCGAGGACTTCACGGAGTGCTTCATTGTTTTCCTGGAGTGGTGACAGTGGGGGAAGGTGGCACAGGATGGGCGTGATCAGGGCAAGTTAGACGGAGTTAGGGTGAAGGGTGATACTCTGAAGTTTGTGACCATGTTAGTCAGCTTTCCATTGTTGTGACAAAGTGCCTGAGACAACTTTAAGGAGGAAAGGTTTATTTTGGCCCACAGTGTTGGAGGTTTTAGTCCATGGTTCCTTGGCCCTGTGGCCTTGGGACTCTAGTGACACAGTACGTCATGGAAGGAACATGTTCTGAAGGAAGCCTGTTCACCTCATAGCAGGTGGTAAGCAAAGAGAAAGCAGGGAGACGGGGGACTTGGTCAGGGCACACCCCCAGTGACCTTATTTCCTCTCAGTAGGCCCCCTTCTGGAAACTACTGTCTTTTCTCAATATTACCATGGGCTCAGGGGGCAGTCTTTCTAACATATGGTCTTTAGAGGACTTTTAAGCTCCAAACTATAGCAGTGACCCAAACAATGACAAGTACAATCTGATCACTTCAAGGACATCCACTTGTTTGAATGACAGCTTAATGCCAGGGTTCTGCTTCTTTTCAGCTCCCAGGTTCTTCATTCTCTCTCTCTCTCTCTCTCTCTCTCTCTCTCTCTCTCTCTCTCACACACACACACAC
>NDGM011215705.1:353-12644 GCA_002564305.1 Octomys mimax | reverse complement strand
TTTTTTTTTTTTTTTGATAGGTGACTTGCCCAAAGGAATTTTTACTCAAACTCATATTCTTTTCAATATACTTTGCTTAGTTTCTTATTTAAGAAAGTATTTTGGGACAGGAGTGTAGCACTCACTATGCCCTGGGTTCAATTCCAAGCACAAAAAAAAAAATTATTTGGTGAAAATAATTTAACTATGCTTTCACCTGGGCTTATGAATGAGGAAATAACATAAGCACTTACTGGTTACCTACTGTGTATTTATAGATATTATCTTATTTAATATTCATAATAATCCAATAAACGAAATACTCTTTAAGTGAAGGAAACGGTGACTCAGAAGTGCAGTAATTCCTCTAAGGTCATACAGATAAACAAAATACAAAATTTATTTCTTAAAATATGAAATCTCAGCAAGGTATGGTGACATACACTTGTAATCCCAGCACTCTGGGAGGCTCAGGCAGCTTTGCAACACCTACCTGGGTAATAATTTATTGACCTTTGGCAGCCCTGCTTCGGCTCAGGATGTATCTCAGCGTGAAGGAGGTGGTGGTTAGCAGGGTCTCACTATGGGTACTGATCAAATGGTGGCAAGTTTTCCTTTAAATATGTAATTTCTTCAGGGCTCTATTCTAAGTATTTAAATTACATAATCATAATAGCAGAGAGTCTCAAATATGTACTTATAAATATTAATTAAAGGTAATCAAATCATATACACTGTGTTTCAAAATAAGTTCTGTTAAAGTAGTACATTTCTTAGTCATTTTGTGGCTTATTGCACTTCCGGCAACAGCTATTGATAAACTTCCTCTGTTCTACAGACACCATTTCAGCGTGTTAGAAGGACCATTTTTAATCTGAATTGAACCATCCCTTTTACTTTCTTAGTCAAATCATCAACATGTCCTGTTAGAACAAGAATTTAGCATTCTGCGAAAGAAGGTAACAGGTAAGACAATTTTCCCATAGGCCATCTGGTTTAATTTTTATTTTATATAAAATTTATTTTAAAAACTAAAGTAATCTTACTGTTTTAAACTAAATTTCTCATAGTTCAAAGATGTCTGTAACAGGTTTTTATGATTTTACCGAATGGAATTTTTAAAAAATTCAATGCACTTGCCTTAGAGAAAGATGTTCATCTAAATTTTTATAAGCCTTGTAAAGTTTATTCAATCAAAATGTTTGTTTAGCTTTGTATTAAAAAAAAAACAAAACTATTGATGTGGCAGGTAAAGCTAAGGGCTCGATATAAAACTATACTCCATAGGCTATAACTCAATTTAAAATCTCCAACTATTAACTGTTAAAAATTTTAGGGCCTGAGAGTGTAGCACAATGTGGTAGAAAACGTGCCCATTATGCATGAGGCTCCATCTCTGGCACTTGGAAAAATATTCTAATTTTATTGTGGTCTTGAACTCACAACGTAGCCCAGGCTGGCCTTAAACTCACAGCAATCTTCCTGCCTCAGCCTCCCAAGTGTTGGGATTACAGGCATGTGCTACCATACTTGGTTTTTTAATTTTTTATACAAACAATTTCATATTTAATAATGGTATGAAAATATAGTTCATTTTAAAGCATCCCAAGACAACATATATTCACATCGTATACATGTTTATTTCTACTTTGTTCTTGGAGCCTTTAGCAGTGTACATAACACAGGAAAAAAATCCATTGAAGAAATAATAGAAAACTGTTCATGTATATGGACGATGCTTATTCTGTGAGAGAACTAGGCAATTACAAAGTGAATTTGTCCTCTAAATAAAAAGTTTGCTGGGCTTGGTGAGACACACCTGTCACGCCAGCGCTGGAATGGCTGAGGCAAGAGGATCACTAGCAAGTTCAAAGCCAGCCTGGACTACATGGTGAGTTCAAGGCCAGCCTGAACTACTTAGCAAGACCCTGCTTCCAAAAAAAAAAACCAAACCAAACAAAAATATAGAACTAAATAAAAAGTCTACTAGAACAGCAATTTTAAGAAAAATAAATTCATAGTGGGTTATATATCCTTTCTCAACACTTCAGTCCATTTTGGATTTTGTCTAAGAACTATTACAAAAGTTAAAAAATAAATTTTTAATTGTTTTTTTAATCTAGTTCCAAACTTAAAGTTTATAATAGTGTCTGTGTTTTTCAACTATGTAATTCCTATATAATTCTTAGAATCACCAATTCTGAATAACTGAGTTTGCTAAATATAAATCTTATGCCCTTCAATGTCTACTCTTTTTAAAGAGCCACAAATTTTTCAGAAGCTTACTCAGTATGACTGCTTACAGGCCTACCATCCAATACTTCTGTAACTGTTTTCACAGAATCACAGGACTAACTTGAGTGTTCTAGTACCTCCTTTCGTATGTTTTACACAACCCTATCTCCAAATATTACTTATATGCCAGTTTCCAGAAAGCTTACTTCTCCATGCTTCACAAAGCTGTAAGTATGCTGTGAAATGTAATGGAGCATGAAATGGAAAGGCTCTGATACAAGACGGAGATGGTTTCTGTATTATTGCCACTGCCACTGCTTAGGGCTGTGCCACTTTGTCAGGTTACCCAACTTTCTCTGTTCTCAGTTTTCTTTTTAAGATAAAAGTATGACCACCTACAAGATTAAAACAGTACCTAGCATTTGGGGTGGGGCCTCAGTAAGTGGTAGCTAGTACTACTGATAGCAGATGGCCATCTAAGACTACTCTGGGCAGCCTGAAATCAATTTGCCACTCAAAATATTCAAAATATAATTTGTTGTTTTCTTCCTCTTATAGTTTCAAAACTTCACTAGTTGGAAATACCACAACTACTAAATTTTAATGTTAGATTTGCACTTTTTAACATATCGGACTCTACAACATTTATTTTAAATGTAGGATCTTTTTATGTACTTATGCATTATATTTATATGAACTTGTTTAATACATGGACTCCTCCTTCACTGTAATTACCTTTAACATGTCTTTTCATTAAAAGTTTAAATTTTTCTTCTTTTTAAGCACTTCTAAATATTCAGGAAAAACAAAGGATCAAAATTACAGATTTAAAACTCCAAGTGGCAGCCTAAAACAATGAGTAAAATGTTGCCATCTGAAGGTTGGTGGTTCATTTCTGGCACAATTACATATAAGATGTGTGTATAAAGATTCTCTGGAGTAACTGAAAACTATGCTTCTTGGATAGTGTCAGGGAAAATGGGAGAGGAGAAAGGAAGGAAGGAGGAGAGAAAAATGAACCTTAAAACTTGAAGCACTCAGAACTTGAAATGAAAAATAGCATGTTTCATTAAAGTTCCTCACCCTGGACAGACCTTTCCTCTTTGTTGGTTTCCATACCCACACAGGCTAGTGTGAAGGAACTAGATTTGTGACTGTTTATCTACTTAATCTTTCCATAGCTTCATTTTACCAATTTCAATCATCAATAATAACTTGTTGCTAACTACATAAGCCACCATTTTTTCTAGTTATTTATTAACTTCCTTCTTTTCAATGCCTTCTTTAGTTAACTGATCTTCCTTTCTCCTATATTCACTAGTTCCTATAATTTATCTTTTTCCTTTGTATTGTTCTGTGTCTCTTTGCACAGCCTTTTCTACCTTATTCTACATTTCTTTTAATTTCCTTCTCTAATATTGTTCTTACCTCCATTACCTGCATAAACAATGAATACTTCAGGTACATACCACTTAAATATTTAAAAAAATCATTCCTTGCTGGTAGTAACATTGGCTTCTCACTCTATGAAAAAGGCAGGTTTTTCCCTTTACAGCTATATTCCTCATTTCTTTTAAAGTTTGCTGTCTCTTTTCTGCAGTATTCTGAATTGCTATGGTAAGACAGTAACTAACACATTCTAGTATTCTAATGTAGTAGAGTCTAAGAGGGTATAAACAGTGAACTGAAGAGAGAAGTGTTTGTTTCAACATTTCTTTAACCTTTATTAAGACAAATGAAAATCACATGGGTGTTTCTACAAACTTACTGCTGACATAAGAGGATATGAACCTATCAAAATTGGTCTTACAAACTAAACTCGGTTTATAATTAGTTCCTGCTTGGGCTCTTTCTTCCTTTACTGTCTTTTTCAGCTAACTAAAAGGAGGAACTATATGGTTTCTTTATTTTAAGCAAAGTCACAAAAGAGGAAACACTTCTGGCTGTAGGCAATTCATGGCCTATATTTTCTGTTACTTTGGAAAGTAGTTTCTAAAAACATTTTTAAAAAAATATTGAAGAATAACATTTTCTAGCAAAGTCTGTTCAACTGTTATCTATAAAAACAGAGGATTGAAAATGCATGAGTGATGATCACGAACGCTGAGACAAATCCCTGTATCTATGCCAAGAGTTTAAAATTTTTCCCTTTTAAACATTTTGTAAACTGAATTAAAAACCTGAATTTACTTAGATTTTATCTTCTCTGCTTATCTTCTAGTAGAATTCTTATTTTAGAATTGTTATTTCAATTTGCTTATTTGTAAATCATGGAATCATTCCTCATAGAGCGATTTAAAGGTCAAATTAAAGTAACCAAAACAGGTGAGAAAATACAAGCCATAGTATGTTCTAGATAAGTATTATTCTTTGTTTCTTTCTCCCTTTCTTCTTCAAAGTTCTTTATAATCTTATTAAGGGAATGAGAACAACAAAAGGAAAATGTGAAAAGCTAAGTAATAAAATAATTATTTAAGAGTCTACCAGTATAAATGAGGTATGTATATGAAGAATTATCTAAGGAACCATAGACAATGAACTATGAAGAACAGAATCTGTGAATTGCTGATCTCTTTGGGCTGTGGTCAGTCACAGCGAACTTGGTTTAAGAAGAGAAATTTAAAGTGATGTCTGCAGGACGAAGACAGGTTCACATACACAGAAGGAGGAAGAAGGTAGAGTTGGGGGGGTAGTCTAAGAGAGTATAAAACAGCAAAGTTAAAAACATCTGTTCAGGGAGAAAAGTTTTTGTTTAGAAATCAAACAAGGAAGGGCCAGTGAGATAGTTCAGGGGTCTCAAGCACCCGTTTAGTCAAGCTTAGGCAGACGCAAGGGACCCTGCCCTCAGGGCCTACTCAGCTGGCTAAAAAAAAAAAGAAATCATACAAGGAAGAAAAGTTTAGAAGTTTTACTAGGAGAGTAATGGGAACAAGCAAAGGATTACTAGCCAGACCATGTTCGCTTTTAGAGTAAATCATCTCCAATGCATGCTCTGAAGGAGAATTACTGTCAAGTTTATGCTTGAAGTATTACAGAGAAATACACAGGAAGAGACAAAACAAGGAAGACATTTTTTATTCTTCTAGGGCCATTTATCAACACTGCTGTACTAGATGGCAAGGGAAAAGCCAACTCAAGGTGAAAAGTCCATTTTAAAATCTTTCATTGTACCTTATAATAAAGCATCAAATCCTTTTTAGATAATTTACTCCCTCATAGAAAAACTATAGTTTCTTACTATGCATATAAGGATCTAACACCCTGGTGAGATGCAACACAAATGTACTGCCCTCAGAGCTACAAGTTTTCTTAGTGTAACTTCTTACTTTTTTGGGAACTAGGAATCCAACTCAGGACCTTGTGCTCACCAGGTAGGCACTGCAATGCTGAGCTATAGCCCTGGCCCACTTCTCACTTTAGAATAAGGCAAGTAAGAATAGGAGATATTAAGAGGCTGTTTCTCATGGTTAGGGAGGCACTTCGGTGGCACAGATATAAGTAAAATGTGGAATTTAACTCTTCAAAACTTATCATCTGTTATATTCCAAGAAAGGCCCTACCGCCACACTTAGAAATGTGCCCCCCTTTTCTGTGCCTGTATGTTCCTCCTCGCTAGAATATTTATTTGCTTAATTAGTTCTTACAAACCTTTTAAGGTTCAGTTGAAGTTTTACTTCTCTGGCTAACTTTCTCTGAAGCTCTCCTAGGCTAGATTAATTCCTTTGCATACTTCCTGAATATCCCTTTGAGCAAAATTATCAAATTAATGTAATTCTTTTTTACCTGTTTATTTTTACCGCACGAAATCTAGACTACCTAAAGCCACCAACCAACCTACTTTTCCTTTCTTCCTCCTTCCTCTTTTTAATATCCTAAGCCCAAAACAGAGCCTGATACAAAGATAACACCAATGCATGAATGGAAGTAGCAGCAGACTTAATCAATTGGCTAAGGCTGGCTTCAACAGATTCAAAAGTCACTCTATGATTCTGAGACTAGGACTGAAGTGGGTCCTATCTACAAAAATGGGACTATTAACATAATGACAGAGTACTAGACACTATGGATGCTGTGAGGGTTAGGGACATTCCATATTCCACACATGCTCTAATAGAAAAACAAAAAGTTTGCAAGAGGAATCATGTGTATGCACATGTGTGTTGAGTTTTATACTCAGGGCCTTCCCACTAAGACGCATCTCTACCACTGTTTTTTTGTTGTTTTGTTTTAAATTTTGAGACGGGCTTGCCAAGTTACTGAATTTCCTAGATTGGGCTTGAACTTGTGACTGCTGGAAATCAGTTTTGAAGTAAAGATGAATTCCATTTCAAATATGTTGAATTTGCTGGTAGTGGGATATATACACAAAATATCCACCAAAAAGTCTCCAAATGGAGTTAGAATAAATAAATTTGGGCTGGATGTACAGGTTTTGGAGTTATAACGTAAAAGGTGAGAACTGAAAGGTGAGAATAGAAATTTTATAGAATCTGGAACAAGAGAAAATTGAGCTAACTAAACACCAAATATCTTTATGTAGGAAATGGGAAAGGGCAAAGAGGGCTAGTGAAAATGACATGAAATGTTGGGGCACGGTATTGCACACCTGTAATCCAGCACTTGGGAGGCTAAGGCAGGAGGACTGCTATGAGTTCAAGGCCAGTCTGGGCTACATAGTAAGTTCAAGGGCAGCCTGAATTACAGAGTGAAGCCCTGTCTAAAAAAACCCAAAAAGTGTCATGAAAGGAATAATTATAAAGTTATTCAAAATATCAGTGAAGGAACAGTCAATAGTGTCAAACATTGAAGAAGGAAAACAGGACAAGTAAAGACAATTGGATTAAGGAAAGAAATGGTCTCTGGTATTCTTCAAAGAAGCAAAATAAACACACTTCTGGTATTTCACTAGAGAGTGAACAAGTAAAGAGCACATGGGCTCAGCACACCAAGCCGATGTATTTGCCAAGTATGATGTAAGAGATGAATAATAGAAGGAAGTGGGAGTGGGGACTGCAGGACCTACTAAAGAGCTTACAAAACAATTGAGGGGCCACTGTCCAAGAAGTCCAAATGCTATATGCTGAGCTTCAGTACATTTAAGAGCTGTTTATACTAGCCTATTGTATCAAGTGTAATCTGGAATAAATAGTAACCAGGCACTTAACCTATTTTATGCCAGACACTGCAATGAAAAGTCAAATGTAACTAGACAGCAAATAACAATTAACTGTCTTTCTTTCTTTCATTATAAAACCAGTGTTAAGGACGAAAAATTTTGAAATGGATCCCAAACATATCATCTTAATTTTATTTTTTGGATATTTGAACAATGTGTTCTTCTCAAACACAGAAACAATTACAACAGAGAAGACACAGTCTACTTTATTTACATCACCAATATCATATGTCTCAGCTAATGCTCCAAATGCAACAAGGAATACTTTGGATCAATCAACACATTTTAGTAACATTTCTTCTGGACAACTAATATCGATGGCTAAACAATCAACATCAACTATTTCTGTCTCTTCTGGAAAACCAGTAGCTTACTCTTCTGTTAGACCATCTACCTATAACACCACTAGACAACCAATACCAATGGTCAACACCTCCTTCCCATCGACAGCACTGCCTGTATTCACCTCTACTAGAAAGCTGCCATCTTCTGCCCACACTTCCACCAGACCACCACCAACACCATCTGCCTACCCTCTCACTGAACAGCCATCATCACCTGTTCACACTTCTTCTGGAAACCCAGTACTAACAACTGTTGGTGAGCTATCCACATGGTCAATATCAACAGTCAAAAACTTACCTAGGAATACACCAGGTTTCATTTTAGATACTACCAGTGACAAGGAAGTTATTAAAAAAACAGATTATAGTTCAACAGCTGGCATATTAGTTGGTACAATTCTGACTTTTATGTTGGTATCTATAATCATGATTGTACTATGGAAATGCTTGAGAAAACCTGTTTTACATGATCAAAATTGGGCTGGTAGGTCGCCATTTGCTGATGGAGAAACCCCTGATTTGTGTATGGATAACATTAGAGAAAATGAACTTTCCACAAAACGTCAATCAGTTGTTTCGTTTATGACTTGGAAACCCAAAAGTCCACTTTTAGTAGACGACTTAGAAGTTAAATTGTTTGAATCAAGTGAAGATACTGAAGATGCCAACAACCCCAAAACAGAAGAAAAAAAGGATCAAATAAATGGCATATCAGAGGACAGTGCTGATGGGTCAACAATTGGTACTGCGGTTTCCTCTTCGGATGATATAAATCTGCCTCTGCCACCTCCCCTTCTCGATTTGGAAGAACAGGACAGTAACCAATCTGACAAACCCATGATGATAGCTCTATCTTCTCTTCCAAATGATTCTAACAATGTCCAACCATCTCCAGAAGGCCTAAATCAAGACTGTGAAGATCCTAATTCTGGTACTGAACAGTCATTTCCACTACCCCCTGAGTCATTTAACTTGCATTTGCCACAAGAAGATTTTATAAAAAATCAAGATGATTCCAGTGAGATTCAGTGTCAAGATCTCTCAATTCCTCCTGTCTCTGATCAAGATCTTGACAAATCCCTGCCGATACCACCTGCAGAACTGTTATAAATATTACGACTTGCTTTATAGCCAAACTTCCATCTTTTGTTCTTCATGGGACAGAGTACATAAAATGATAAATGGCAGCCAACTTTGATTTTTATTCAGGAACTATATGAAATTTGCTTAAAGCCCATGTGTGTAAGTGGAATTAGTAATAATAAAAAAGTTACTAAAAAAAAGTGGAGTTAAAAAAATTCTATTAAGAGTGATGCATTTATTAGCCATAGTCCCTATCTTTCAAGTACAGTATATTTTACCTATGTGGATGGCCTATATCTCAATAACTGAATCTTTTTTGGAAGTAAGCATTCCACATATACTTATCCCCCAACTGATTTTTCTGTGAAGTGCTATTATACACTTATTTTGAATACATAAAATTGTTTTTCCATTTCAGAGTGTGGGGTGGTGAGAAAAAGGGGTTAAATTCATACTCCCAAGTTTCAAGTTAATACCTCACATGCTAAACCAATATTCCAAATTTATGAGAATGAGAGATTAAAAGGCAGGTTCAGAGAGAGAAAATTTTTCTTTCTTTTTTTTTTTGGCCTCACTGGCATTTGTAAGATAAACATATTAAAACATCAAACTGGAGGGATAGACTGGGAATATCCTGAAAATAATATGAACATGTGCAATAAGATGCAGACATTTTTCTATTAAATTGGGGGAGAACAAATCTTAAAGCTAGCCTATTTTTTAAAATATGAAGTCTTACAAAGGAAGGGAGGAGTAGAAGGAAGGACACTTTGTCACTACACATTTAAATCCATTTTACAACCACCTTTTTTAAAATGTAGAATTTAATCTTTTATCTACTACCTGACAACTGATAAATGTGACATACTAGAGCTGAGCTTGGGCCCAACCTTGGTCAAAGGGGACATGAGTGGTCACACTAGACCCAGACACTGGCCTGTCACAACAGAAGCATTTCTTTGCCCAAGAAATACATTATTTTTCCTCCTTATCCCACCTTAGCTCCAGGAAAAGAGTCACTTAGAAATATCACAGCTTTATTGGTAGCTTAGCCTTGGAGAATCTCTCATGGTTCTAGAGGTTTTGGAATAGACTGTAGTATTTATTTGCAGCAACAGTGCTCAGGAAACTGACAAAGCCCTATCTGTAATAAAAACCAGTAGGGTACTAAACTCTGAAATTTTAGATAAGTGTTTTTTTTTTTTTGCAGAACCGGGGATTGAATTCAGGCCCTTGAGCTTTCCAGGCAATCGCTTATTCTACTGAGCTATCTCCCTGGCCCCTGGACTCTGAAATTTTATACACAATGCTTGTTCTTCAGTCTTTAAAGCCATCCCTTACTTTCTTAGCATCTTTTCTCTCATTGCGGAGGCAAAATACTCCCCAACATCCAAAGTTACAGGGAGGAAAAGTTTACTGATCTCACAGTTTCCAGAAGATCTAGCCATAATCTGCTGGCTCCAAAGCACAGTAGCACATGGGAGAGGAGCAACAGTTCATGGTGGTGGAAGACAGCAAAAACAAGAAGAGCAAAAGGGGAGAGCAAGCCTCCTTTTTTTCCCTTATATTGAATTTAGGCCGCCCTGTCTAGGTTGAGAGTAGCACTTACACCCTCTAATCCCAGCACCAGACCATGGAACCAATCACAAATTCTAGATTTAGTTACCTCTGAAAAGCTTGTCCCTCATGACACCAGGAAGCTTTGGGGGACATACAGACACAAATCATAATGACCATTTATGCTTTTTATCTGCAGGGGTACTTCCTTGAGCTACTTACTTTTCCTGATTATGATGTTTAATCTTTTATTTACTTGGTACAAGGTCTTGCTATGCAATTCAGACTTGTAGTGATCTTCCTGTCTTAGCCTCCCCAGTGCTGGGATTACAGATGTGTGCCACCATGCCCAGTTTTGGTGGCCAGCATGGTGTGCCTGGGGTTCTGGGGCTGGTATGGCATGTGGTACTGGGGATTGGACCCTGGTCCTTGTGCTTGCCAGGCAGGCGCTTAGACTGCAGAGCTATCTCCCCAGCCCAAGTATGACATTTATCACATTACACTGGTTCTATTTTGACTTTCACATTAAAAATGTTTCTCTTGTGTTTATAGAAAAATTAGCATTTTGGTTCGGAATATTAAAAAAATAAGCATTTTTGGGTGGTTCTGAACATTAAAGCCAGAGCCTCACATATGCTAAGCAAGCACCCTACCACTGAGCTAAATATCTAGCCTTTTATTTATTTTTGAGGTAGAATTTTGCCAAATCACCCAGGTTGGCCTTGACTTTGAAACCTTCTTGTCTCTGGGATTACAGGCAGGTGTCACCATGCTGGCTCACATTCAGCTTTGTTTTTTTGGGACAGGATCTCATTGTATAGTCTGAGCTGGGCTCACACTTAGGGCCACCCAGCCTCAACTTGGCAAGTGCTGACCGTACAGGCTCACGCACCTGCCCTGGCTTCAGGCTTATGACTTGAAGGCTAATTTACCCAGCAGCACTGAGGTTGGAGAAGTTTTCATTATTCTTTTTTTGTTGTTGTTGTTGTTTTTTTTTTTTTTTGAGGAACCGGGGATTGAACTCAGAACCTCGCACTTGCCAGGGAAGTGCTTATTCTACTGAGCCATCGCCCTGGCCCCCGTTATTCTTTTAAATGTAAGTTTTTAGGGTAAATAAGTAATATTTTTATATTTGGTTAGTTTTGGGACATGCTTGGAATCATCCTAACACTTCCCATTTCACATATAAAATAGTTGCGAAAAGGGCTTGTTCCACATTTTTGCTCTTTTATCTCCTTTCCTGAAATCTTAAAAGATCGGTATCGGGAAATACAGAGAAATACTGACTTTCTCAAATAAAACAGTAGCTGATGACTTGGTCATAGACTTGTCTGAATTCTTCAAACTCTACATGCAGCCTTTTTCCTTCCATTCTTTGCACAAGAACAGATTTGACAGCCTCTGTACTGTTTGTTTATTGCTTTGTAAAGAAAGTATCTGCTAGGGGAAACCTATTTCACATTGACAAGACACAATTTTTCTCTACTGAGGTTAGTGGAAACTGAGTAGACAAACAATGACAATCTTTGTTCAATTATCAGGAAGAAATGGAAGCTAATAAAATAAATTCTTGGAGAAAAAAATGCTGGAGCAAGCCCAGCACAGTGGTGCATGCCTGCAAATTCTAGTACTAGGGAGGCTGAGACAGGAGGATCATCGTGAGTTCAAGTTCAATCTAGGGTAACATAGTAAATTCAAGGCTATCCTGAACTACACAGCAAGACTCTGTCTCAAACAACCAAACAAGCTGGAGCAAAGAAAAACCTAGCAAAAAGGTTATAAAGAATCAGAATGGTGGGGCTGGTGAGATGGCTCAGTGGTCTAAAGCACCTACTCAGAAGAAGCTTGGCAAAACACAGGGAACGCAGTTCAATCCCCCAGCACCACATGCCAGCCAGCCCCGCCCCCTGGTGGGCT
>NDGM011215704.1:427-12047 GCA_002564305.1 Octomys mimax | reverse complement strand
ACATATCAATACTTGATGAAAAGTACCTGTTCCATGTTATGCCTAAGATGTTTGATATTCAGAAAGATAGTGAGGTTTAGCTTAACAGCCTAAGTTGTATGGTGACAACAATAGGCTTGTCTTGTTATTCCTTTTTTAACTCACTCTCACTTGTCTAGTGGCTCTAGCTGAGTCCAGAACTATATTGAATAGGAGTGGCGATAGAAGAAATCCTTTCTTATACCTGATCTGAAATTAAAATATTTCCGTTTTTCTCCATTTAGAATTATGTTAGCCATTGCATTGTCATAGATAGCTTTTATCCAATTGAAGTAGAGGCCATCCATTCCAATTTTCTGTAGAAGTTTGAACATGAATTAGTATTTGACTCTGTTGAAACCTTTTATGCATCAATTGAGATGACCATGGGCTTTTGGCTTTGGCTCTATTGATATGGTGTATTGCATTTATAGTTTTGTGTACGTTGAACGATCCTTGCATAACTTACATGAATCCTACCTGGTCTTGCTGCATAATCTTCTTGATGATTTTTTGTATTATATTTTCTAGTAATTTATTGAGGATTAATGCATCTATGTCCATGAGGGAGATTGACCCATAGTTCTCCATGATATTTGCATCTTTGTCTGATTTTGGTATCAGTAAAATACCTGCCTTCAGGAATGATTTTGGGGGATTGTTCCCTTTTCAATTTCACTGAAGTGTTCAAGGAGCATTGGGATTATATATTCTGCAAACTTCTTGTAGAATCCAGCTGTGAATCCAACAGGGCATGGATTTTTCTTTGTTGGTAGGTTTTTATTACATTTTATATTGCTTGGCTATTGTTGGTTTTACAGTTCTTATATTTTCTTGATTCAATTTTGGTAACTTACTTTTTTAGGAATCTGTCCATTTCTTCTGTGCCTTCTGTACTGTGAGAGTAAACAATCTCAAAGTAGCTATTGATGATCTTCTGCATTTTCACTGGGTCTGTGGTAATTTCACCCTTTTCATTCCTTATTGATGTTAGCTAGGGGCTTATCAATTTTATTTAATCTTTCAAAGAACCAGCTTTTTGATTCATTAACTCTTTGTATTGTTTTCTTCATATCAATTGCATTACTTTCTGCTCGAATCTTTATAATTTCTTTGCATGTTTGAGCTTTGGATTTGGAGTGCTCTTCCTTTTCTAGACGTTTGAAATGCAGTGTATAGATATTTATCTTTCCTGTTCTGTTTTCCTAATGTGTGAGTTCACAGGTATAAACATTTCTCTAAGAATGGTTTTCATTGCATCCCATAAATTCTGATAAGTTGTGCTTGAATTTATTTTCAGTTGTAGATATTGATTAACCTCTTATTTAATTTCATCTGTGACCCATTGGTTGTTTAGGAGGTTGTCATTTAATTTTCATATGTTTATACAGTTTTTCTGCTTTTTTGTCATTTATTTCCAGTTTCATTGCCTTGTGGTCAGATAATATGCAAGGGATAATTTCTGTTTTTTTGCATATACTTAGGCATGATCTATGGACTAGCATGTGGTCTATTTCATAAAATGCCCCATGTGCAGCTGAAAAACATGTGTATTCAGCTGTGGTTGAATGGAACTTATGTTCACTAAATATATTTGTTCATAGGTCTGGTTCACTTCTGTTACCTCTTTGAAAATTTTTTGTCTGCTTAACCAATCCTTTTGGTATAAGGGGGTGTTAATGTCTCCCTTTAACGTTATGATTTTGGGGCTCCAGGCAAATAGCACAGCAGATTAAAGCTCCTGCTTAGGCAGACACAGGTGCTGGTATTTCGATCCCCATGCCTGCTGTGCCGGTCCCGACAATGGGGCACCCTGTGACTGTGTTTAAGTTTGTCCCTCGTGGCCTGTGCCTGTGATCCCAGCACTTCTGAGGCTGTAAAGAGGAGGATCACTATGAGTCTGATTGCAGCAGTAAGACCCTGTATACCCTGTACACCCTATCTTAAATACAAAAAGAAGAAAAAGACTGTGGTATTGGATATTAGATTTTTGATATCCATTAAGATTTGTCTTATATGGTTGGCTGCTCCTGTATTTCATGCATACATATTTATGAGTGTTACCTGTTCCTCTTGAATTTTCCCCTAACCAGTGTATAATGGCCTTTTTTATTTCATTTGATCATTCTTGGTTTGAAATTGAGACTGTCTGAGAACAGGATTGCTACCCTTTCTTTTTCTGAGGTGCTGGGCATGTAGTATTGTTTTCCACTTTTGACATTCAGCCTATGAATTTCATTATGAGTTAAGTGTTTTTCTTGTATACAGTATATTGTATTTCGCTTCTTAATCCACTGTGAAAGTCTATTTCTTTTAATTGGTCAATTGAGTCCATTTACATTGATGGTTAGAATTGACATGTATTGACTGACAATCGATATGTTATTTACCTGCTATTGTTTACTCATTTTTGTCCTGTGTTCAATTGTTTGCCCTATTTAGTGGGTTCCTTCTGTTCTCATTCATGGAGTTCTGATCATTTTGGTCCCTCTTTAGAACATCTTTTCATAATCTCTGTATGGTTGACTTTGTCATCATGAAATTCTTTAGTCATTCTTTGTCATGGAAGGATTTCACTTCTTCCTCAAACTTGAAAGAGAATTTTGCAGGGTATAGTAGTCTGGGCTGGAATTTGTTTTCACAGAGGACTTGAAGTACTCTGTTCCATGCTCTTCTTGCTTTCATGGTTTGTAAAGAGAAGTCTGCCATCATTCTAATGGGTTTTCCTTTAAATGTGATCTGTTTCTTTTCTCTAGCTACTTTTAGTATATTGTTCTTGTCCTGAATTTCTGGGATGTTAACTACTATATGTCTGGGTATGGTTTTAATCAGGTTGATGTTATTTGGAGTTCTATATGCTACAGTTACTGAATGCCAGATTGTTTCCCCATATTTTGGAACTTTTCTGCTATTACTTCTGCCCATATTCTTTTTATATCATTTTTATTGACTCCTACTTTATCACTTAGGCATATTTGTCTTATTTTGTTCATCTTTTCATTGTCTTGCCAATGTTGCATCATTTTTTCCTGAACCCTAGTTGTTTTTCAGAAATTTTTTCTTACCTTTTTACTAGCTGTGATGTTGTCTTCAAGATCTGAAACTCTATCTTCACTTTCATTCAATCGGTTTTGCAAGCTTGTGATTGAGATTTTAATTTCCTGTATATCTTTTTGAATATGCTTCATGCATTCTATTTCTTTCCTAAGTTGCTTATTCAAGAATTCCATCACTTTTCTATTGTCCTCGATTTTTCATCAGTGTCTTCTTTAGAAGCATCCAGTAATTCTTTTATTATAGTTATCATTTCTTTTTTTACTTCTGAGATTATTTCTGATCTGATTTCCTCTATACTTTTGTGCAGTTGTTCCTTTACTTCAGACGCTATTAATTCAGAGATTTCTGCTTTGTGATTCCCTATTTCTCCTATGCTATTGTCACCTGCGTTTGTTCTGTTTTGGCTCCAGGGCTTAGACTGTGTTTTGCTCCTCCTCTTTTTCATTTTGTGTAACACTGTTCTCTGACCTTTGATGTAGAGCTTTGGTGCAGTAATAATGTTAGCACCTACCAAAATGCTTACCAAAGACAGATTATGGGCCGCGGAGATGGCTCAGTAGAATGAGTGCATTCCTGGCAAGCACAAGGGCCTGAGTTCAATCCTGGGTTCCACCAAAAAAAAAAAAAGAAAGAAAGAAAGGAAATTATATGTTTAAGGTAGTTACAGTTTCATATTTGCAGAGCTACAATTAGAAACACTAATGATGGGTAGTGATATTTACCAGTTGACTAGCTTTCATAACTAATGTGTTTGTATTTTAGGAAGTAAGCAGAAACATTATGTCTGTGTAGCTAAGCAGATATTAAATTGGCAATTTGTATTTAAGCTTGTTCCCCTAAGTTCTGTCTGATCACCTACCCTTGATGCACCTGTGGTCTTCCATGCAAACTAGTTCACCTGGCTACTTGTTGTCCCCTCTGTAGATCAAGAGAGAAAGAGATGTGACACTTTCATATATCTGGGTCTAGAAAAGTGTCTCAGCTTACAGGGTCCAGATCTACCAAGTATGAACTCTTCCAGATGTACTTGGCTTTGGTCTGGTGGCTGTGCTCCACTTCTTCCTGCTGTAGCCAATGTATATGAACCCACTTTACCCCTTTCTGAAGATCTTGTGCTCCTGGCTTAGCTGGGTGTTTCTGGCCTCTAGCCTCTCTTCAGGGACTTTAGCTGCAGAGTTTCACACCAGGCCTGTCTGATGCAGGAGGTTCTTTTGAATGTGCAGATCATGTAACACACGTGTGGGACCTGTGCTGGGACTGGAGGGAATACAGTGGGCTTTGTGGTGCAGAAGGTCTTAGACACACAGGGCCTGGGTTGGGTCTGGAGGGAATCTGGGGAGAGTGGCAGACCAGAAATTGTTACAACTGTTTAAGTTTTCTTGATGATGTTGTGAATGATATGGTTTCCTAATATTTTTTTTTTCTTGGTGGCTTAGGTATTGGTATAAAGGAAAGAGGAATGCTATTGTTCTGTCTGTTTTGATTTTGTATTTGCTACATTAGTTAATTTAATTATTAATTCTAGGAGTTTTCTGGTTGGATTTTTTTGGTCTTCTACATAAAGGATAATATCTTCTCCACATAATATTTTTTGTATTTAGGACAGGGTGTACAGGGTCTCATTGCATAGATGGAATGCGTAGTGATCCTCCTGTTTAGCCTCCCAAATCTGGGATTACAAGAACCCACCACAACTTCCAGTTTCAATAGCTGTCTATTCAGTATGCCTAGGGGGCAGGGCAGGCAGGGCTGTGCAGGGATCGAATTCATAGGTCCTGCATCTGCCTAAGCAGGAGGTTTAATACATTGAGCGATTTGGCCACCCCAAAAATTTCAGAAGTGTTTTTTTTTCTTTTGCCTACATCAGGCTGCCTCAAGAGCGGGTCTGTTGCAGCTTCTGAAGCTGGGAATCAAACTGGGGTCCTCTGTGCCTGACTACATCTTCCCAAGCAGCGCTTTAAACAAATGAGCTACCTGGCAAGGCCCCAAATACTGTTAATGTGACTTCTTCTTTTCATATATACAATTTATGTCTTCCTCTTGCCTAATTGGTCTGCTGAAAATTTTGAATATTATGCAAAACAAGAGTGTCATGAGTTGACACCTTTATGTTGTATTTTAGAGAGGAAGATTACTGCTTTTCTTTCTTAAAATGATGTCTAAAGCAAAGAGTTACTGAGTTGAGGAGAAGGACAAGAGAGGGTGTGGGGGAAAGATATTTATCCATGTATATAAGCAGGATGGATTGGTCAACTGCACTGTGCACTTCTGCTGGTCTATAGAAAGAAGCAGAAAATTCTTAATTTGTTTTGGCTCCTTTATTGAGTTGTTTATACTTTTTATCTTCTTAATTTCATATACATTTTCTTCATCCAATTCTATATACATGTATATGGTAATGTGAATAACTCATTGGAAGATAACACTATGTATTGCAAGAAACACTGTGACATTAATATTACTTTGTTAAGTGAAATTCTGTATCACTTGTAATTCTTCTGTTTTAATTCTTATTTGTACTCTTTAAAAAAATTTAAAAATGATTTCACCTGTTGCTTTATCATAAATGGCTTTTATCAGATTGTTATAAGGTCCTCGTATATCTCAGTTTTTCTGAGAGTTATCATGAATATACATTAAATTTTGTGGAAAGACTTTTCTGAATCTATTCAAGTCATTACATAACTTTTGTCTTTGCTTCTGATTATGTGGTCTATTATATTATTGCTTTCTCTGTGTGAAGCAGCTTTTCAGCCCTTGGACACAGCCTACTTGATCATGATGTATGATGACTTGATGATTTGCTGAATTTCATTTGTCAGAATCTTCTGGAGGATTTTTGCACCATTAAAGAGACTGACTAATATTTTTCTTTTTTATTTAGATCCTTCTTTGCTTTTGGAGTCAGATCAATGCCAGCTTCCTGGAATAAGTTTGGAAGTAGTTATTGTTTTCTAATTTTATTGAAGACTTTGAAGAAAATTGACTTTATATGATGCTTGAAGCTCTTTTAGAATTCCGTGGTGAATCCATGAAGTCTTTCCCTTTTATTCGTAGAATATATTTTTTGATTACTATCACAATTTTATTGCCAGTTTTTGCATTGTTCAGTTTTCATGTATTCTACGTTCAGTTTGATATTTCTTATGTATCTAGCAATCTGTGTATTTCTTCAAGAGTCTCTATTGTGTTGGAGCAATGTTTCATAGTGGTTTCTAAGAAATTTCTGAATTTTGAAAGTGTCCATTGTGATTTTGTCTTTTCTATTTCTAATTGCATTGCAGCCATTCTACTCTCCTTTTGTTAATTTTTCTAAAGCATTGTCAATTTTGTTTATTTTTCAAGAACCAAATTTTCAAAAAAAAAAAAAGAACCAACTTTTCAATTCATTTATTCTTTGCTTTGTTAGTCACAATTTCATTAATTTCTGTTCTTATCTTTCTTTAGATTTTCCTCAATTTTACTTGATTTGTGCTTAGGTTGTTATTGATTTTCTCCTATGTTAAGGAGTGTCTTCAGGTTTTTTATTAGACCTTGGTATATTTTTCTAATGTCAGTATTTAAAGCAATGAACTTCCTCCTTAGGGTGGTTTTAATTCAATCCAATATGTTTTGTTATGTTTTACTCACATTTTTGTTTGATTCTAGGAATCATGTAATTTTTCTTTGATTTTTTGTGATTTATTGGACATTCTGTTGTGTTATTTAATATTCAAGTGTTTCTACATCTTGTATTATTTCTTTTGTGAATGATCTTTAGTTTCAGTGCTCTATAATCTGGATATGCATGGGATGCTTTTGTATTTCTTCAAACAGGCTTTATGGGCTAGTATTTGGTCCACTTAGAGAATGTTCTGCTTGCTGCTGAGAAAAATGTGCATTTTGCTAGAATAGATGGAAATTTTTATAGCCATCTATTAAATCATTTGGTTTGAAAGTGTGGTTCAGTTCTGTTATTTATATTTATTTATTTATTTGGTACAGGTTCACAATAAACAACTCAGGCTCATAATGAGTTACCCTGCTTTCTCAGCATCCCAAGTGCTTGGATTACAGACATGAACCTTCATGCCTTGTTGAGAGCTAGCATGTCATGTGGTACCAGTGATCAAACCTGGGTTCTTGCACTTGCCCATCATGTGCTTAGATCACCGAGCTATCTCCCCAGCCCAAGCTCTGATATTTCTGTTTACTTTTTTATTCTTTCCTCTTCATTTTTTTTTTCTTGGTGGAACTATGCATTGAAATCAGGCCCTCGCACTTGCCAGGGAAGCCCTTATTCAACTCAGGCCCTCGATATTTCTTTTTCAATCTGTTGCTTATTTGATTGCTTTCATTGTAAAAGTGGGGTACTAAAATCACTCACTTTGATTGTGATGGTGTTTACTTGATTTGTTATGTCTATTAGTATTTGTTTTATTAAATCGTGTGCACTGATGTCCAGTGCACACGTATTTACAAAGGTTATCTCTTCTTTTTTAAATGTTATATTAACTCATATGTTGTCACTGTCTTTGACTTTTCTAGTCAGCATTACCTTGAAGTTTACTTTGAGAATAAATTTATTACTGCTTGCTTTGTGGTCCTATTGGATGGAATATTGGTTTCTGACCTCTGATATTGTTTATGAATTTCATTTTGATTAGATGAGATTGACAATTGCAGCAGACCAATTGGTATTATTTTTCTCATCCAGTTAGGCAGTGTCTTTTTAATTATGGAGTTGAAGTCAAATACTTTGAGTGTTATTACTCAAAGTTATGGATTCATTCCTGACATTGTATTCTGTTTCTATCATTGACTCCTGGCAGAATTTGAGAACTGTTGGCTTTAGATTTGCCTTAAAGTTCTGATAGAATTCTGTAGTGAATTTATTAGGTGCTGGCCTTTCCTCCTTGATATTTTTATTACTGTCTCTATCTCTCTGCCTATTATTGGCCTATATAAAGGGTATATAGCTTCTTGATTCCATTTTGGTGATTCAGATGTGTCTAAGAGTTTCTAAATCTCTTATAAGTTTAACAATTGATTAGAATATAATTTCTGACATAATTTCTTTTCTTTTGTATATTTGTTACAGGGTCTCGCTATGCACCTCAGACTAGTACTAATCCTTCTCTTTTCAGCCTCCCCAGCACTGGCATAACTGGAAAGCACCACCAGCTTAGAGTGCACAGGGGTTGGGCTGGCACGGCATGTGCTTTAGATCCAACCCTGGCCCCTGAGCTTGCCTAAGCAGGACATAGTTTCTTAAAATCTTCTATATCTTTGCAGTATCACTTGTGATTTTACCTTTTTCATTTCTAATTGTACTTGGACTGATAAAGGATATTTTCTTCTCTTTTTCTTTAGAAATTTTGGCTAAGGTTTTATCAATCTTCATTTTGTAAAGAATTAAATAGTTCATTGATCCTTTATACTGATTTTCATTACAATTTCATTAACTTCTGCTCAAATTATAACAATTAATTTTTCTTAAATTCAAATTTTGATTTTTCTTGGTTTTTTCAGACTTTGAGATGCAGATTTAGGTTATTCATTTTTTGATACTTTTATTGTTTAATATATTCATTTACAACCATAAGCTTGCTTTTAGTTTGTAATTTTTCCTGGAAATAGTTTTAGCACTTACATACTCTCCTTGTGTCCCATACACTCTTTCACATTGAGCTTCCATTTTCAATTTACTATAGAAATTTTCATATGTCTTCCTTGATTTTTGCTTTGATCTATTGATTATTTGACAATGAGATGTATAATCCTTAAGTATTTCTGTAGTTGCTAAGGGATTTTGTTGTTGATTTCTGGCATCATTACACTATGATCTAATAGAATGCAGAGAATTATTTAAAATATTAAAATACTTTGTTTTATTGAACTATGATGTGTGTCCTAAAATACATTCTGTTTTCTAAAAGAAAGTTCCAAATGATGTTGATAAAAATGTGTATTCTGTTGTTGTGTGGAACATATTATAGATATTCATAAAGTCTATTTGGTGAGTGATGTGATTTAAAGAAATGATAGCATTTTTTTTGCTTTTTTATGCTGTACACTGTGTACTGCAGAATGTCCTTGAACTCACCAAATAGCCTAGACTGGCCTGGAACTTGTAGTGATCCTCCTGCTTCTGACTCCTCTTTGCTTGGAATACAGATATGCATTCCTAAATCCAGGATATTTTGTCAATTTTTTCTCTGTGTGACCTGTTTAATTGTGAGAATGGAGTGTTGAAATCCTCCATATGACCGTATTACCACAAACAATACAGGAAGCTTTCTTTCTCCACAACTATGTGTATTATTTTTTATGTCTTGATGACTGCTATTTTTTTTTCTGGAGAAAGATGGAATCTTAAAATTATTTTAATTTTCATCTATGGAACTATCAGATGTGTTGAATATTTTTTTCGTATTTTCATTGGCCATGTGTACTTCCTCTGTGATGTGAAAGTAAACAGATTGTAAAATGTCTATTCAAGTCATTTTGCAATTTCTTGACCCAATTTTTAAGTTTTTGATGGTCTAATTTTTTTTGAGTTCACTATGAATTTTTATATTAATCCTGAATCTGAGAAATAGTAAATTTTTTCCCATCCTGGACATTGTCTATATACTAGTTGATTCTTTCACACTACAGAAATTTTTACTATTGTATGATCCCAATTGTTGATTCTTGCTATTATTTCTTGTGCAACTATCTTTCTACTCAGAAAAACTTCTGATGCACTTATGTTTCAAATGACTTTATCTGTTTTATCTTCCAGTAGATTGAAAGTTTCTGTTTTGTTGTTTACTTCATTCATTTTTGTTTTTTTAAAGAGAGTAAAACTTAGAATTAAAACAAAAAAATTACAAGTGATACAGAATTTCACTTAACAAAGTAACATGAATTTCACAGTATCTCTTGTAATACATAGTGTTGTCTTCTAACCAGTTATTCATGTTACCAGATACATGCATGTAAAATTGAAAGAAGAAACACAAAAATGAAAGAAATGTAAAGAAATTTAGAAGAGAAAAAATATAAAAAAGTGAAAAAGGGATCAAAATATTAGTTATTACCTGCTCATTTGCATAGATAAGCAGAAATATGCACTACAGTGGTCCAAACCATCCTGCTTCCATTCATAGATCAATCTCTTTCCCCCACTCCTTCTCCTGTCTCTTTCCCTTTGAATAATTTAATTCCCTTTTCCCAGTATCTTGTGTACCCTTCCAATTTCACTTTTCTCTTTCATATTCTCACACTAAGGAGAAAATATGATGTTTGTACATGCAGGTCTCATTTATTTCACTTGAATATGTTCTCTAGTTGCATCCATTTGTTGACAAAAGGATTCAAATTTATCATATTTTATAGCTGAATAATATTCCATTGTGAAAAACACCAAACTTCATTGTTCATTCTTCCGTTGATGGGCATCTGCGTTCTTTCCAGGATTTAGCTATGGCAAATTGATCTTATATAAACATGGGTGCACACATATCACTGTGGTATATAGGTTTTGGGTCTTCTGGATAAATACCCAAGAGGGGAATAGCTGGCTTAAATGGGGTTTTCAATTGTAGCTTTTGAAGGAATCTCAACTTATTTCCATAGTGATTGTACCAGTCTGCACTCTCACCAGCAGTGCACAATAGTACCTTTTGCTTTATAGTCCCTCCAGAATTTGTTATTGGCTGACTTCTTTATGTTAGCCATTCTTTCTATGATGAGATGAAATCTCAGTGCTCTCTTAAATTGCATTTCTCAAACAGCCAATGATGTTGAACATTTTTCATACATCTACTTCACATTTGTTTTTCTTCCTCTGAAAACTGTACATTCATTTCACATGCCCATTTTTGGATTGGGTCTTTGAATTTGGGTGGCCTGATTTCTTTTAATTCTTTATAAATCCTTCCCTTTGTCAGAGGGACAGTTGGGTATAATTTTTTCCCAGATTGTGGGTTTTCTTTTTACTCTACTGGAGATTTGCTTTAAATCACAGAAACTTTTTAAATAGAATAGATCCAAATTGCTTATTCTTTGAAGTGTCGCCTGTGCAGTTTTGTTTTTGTTCAACTCTCTACCTGCACCTATGTCTTTAAGATTTCTACCTATATTTTCTTCTAGAAGACTTAGTGTTTCTGTCTTAATATTTAAATTTTTTGGTCCGTTTTGACTGTATTTTAGAGCATGGTGATATACATATGTCTAGTATTAGCCTTCTGCATGTAGAAAGTCAGATTTTACAGCACCATTTTTAAAGGGGCTCTTTTTCTTCCAATGAGCATATTTAGCCCCTTTATCAAAGATAAGGTGGATGATTCTGTTGGCAGTTGTTTGTGCATCTTCTACTCTGTTACACTGATCCTCAAAGCTGCCTCTATGCCTGTAAAATGTTGATTTTATCAAAGTAGCTTTATAGTATAATTTCAGGCCTAGAATTGTGATACTTCCTGCCTTTCCTTTGTTTCCCATGATAGCTTTTAATATTCTGGGGAGATGGCTCAGTGGAATAAGTGCTTCCCTGGTAAGCGCAAGGGCCTGAGTTCAATCC
>NDGM011215693.1:2429-13210 GCA_002564305.1 Octomys mimax | reverse complement strand
TAGTTCAGCTTGTTCCAAGTAGGTGCTTTAGACCACTGAGCCATCTCGCCAGCCCTCTCTGTGCCATTCTAATTTATATAATTTAACTTTGAGAATCAGTTCTGGTACATGTGTTCTTCACTGGATTTATATTAAAATGAAAAAGCTGGATTGGTCGTGCAGTATTTTGTATTTCTAGCACTTGATGGTATCTGTAGATGCCACACTGTTACAAAAGGGGTGGAGAGCAGGGGTGGCGCTGCAGTGCCAGCACTGGGGAGGCTGAAGTAGGATGAGCGTGACTTCGAGGCCAGCCTGCTACATGGTGACTTTATGTCCAACTGGAAATACACAGTGATACCCTGTCTCAAATCAAGCAAAACTAAAAAATAAGATTTCAGAAATGGGTTGAGAAAAATGTTGGTACTTTAACTTGCTGTTTCTAGTCTGCTTCGTCTCAACATTTACCTGCACCTGGTAATTTAGAACTGGCAAAACCAGATAATCTGCATCCAAAATGCATATAAAATTTCTATGAAACAATGAGAAAAGGGTAAACAACTCTGGAGAAAAATGAGCAAAAGGTACATGTAAGCGTTTCATCAAAGAGGAAGCACGAGTTAGCCAACAAATAGGAAGGAATACTCAGCTTTAGCAATCAGCAGGAAAATGCAGTTAAATGCCTTTTTTCTACCCTAAAATTAACAAATTGGGGTTACTAAATGTTGGAGAGAATGTGATCGCAGCACTCAGAAGGCTGAGGCAGGAGGATCCCTACAAGTTCAGGGCCAGCTTGAGCTACACAGTAAGTTCAAGGTCAACCTGAACTGCATAGTGAAACCCTGTCTCAAAAAAAGACACTTTGCTAGCAAAAATGTTTGTGATGGCAAGACAAAAGTAAGACCGCTCTTGAGGAAGAGTAATTACAGTACGATACATTTACATACACAGCATTCTTCTCTAGCCAAAGTGGATACACTGTACCCAGCAATGTGGATGAATCTCAGAGGTGGTATGTTGAATGAAAATATCAGATCTTAGTTTGATAAGTTTTTTTGTAGTTACAGAGTTGCCCATAATATTGTTGAGCAATTTAGGATATACTTTTAAAAACAAAAGTCATAGAAATGTGGGATTGCAGAGGTGGAGGGCTGAGGAGCGACTGGCATGCAGTAGAGGAAGGCAGGTAGAAGAGCACCTCTAACTTAGTCATTGACTTCAGTGACAGGTATCTGCGTGTGTGTCACCATTTTGCTCCAAACTTAATCAAATGTGTTACAGATAGTTGTTGTATGTAGCAGCTCATCCATGTAAAAATATTAAAGGCATGCTCTGAAGTCACAGTTTGGAAGGTGTGGCCTCATTTCTTCCTCTTCCACTATTGCCAGTTGTGTTCTTAAAATACGGTGGCCGTCAGTGTTTCAGTATTAAGACTGTCTGTGTCATTAAGCTAGTCTGTGTCTGCCACCTATTATGGTAGAGGCCTGTTGGTTAATAACTGAAGCAGTGATTTGAGGAAATGATTGTTTATTTCTCCAGAAATCACTCAGCATGTCATCTTACAAAGCACACTTTTCTTTCCAACCCTTGGTAGATCCCTATAAAATTAGAAACAGCCAGGATGTGAAAGACGTGAAAATAAGACTATCATTGGATAGTTTTTTGAATTATTAACTGATTTTTTTGGGGGAGGGAAATTATTATAATACTACTAAAGTGACGAACAAACTGAGTTCCATGACACAATGTATTTGCTTAGAGAAGCAGACTGTTGCACTCAGTAGGCTGAGGCAGGAAGACCGCTGTGAGTCAAGGCCAGCCTGGGCTATATAATGAGTTCTATACCAACTTGAACTGTGTAGCAAGAATCTGCCTAGAAAAAGGCAGACTGTAAAGATAAACCTTTCTTAGGCACACATTATAGTTAGAAACTCTTGGAAATAGATTGAAGCCTCTCACTTTTGGATAAAGGTGCTTTGGGACCAAAGAAGTGATGGGCTAACTTAAGAACAGGGCTAAGAGAGATCAGAACCTAGATTTCCTGGTTCACACTGGTGTTTTTATATTGAAAAATTGAATTATAAATAAAAGAAACATAGAAATATTCGGTATATTTGGCAAATAACTTGAGGATGGAGTATGATTTTTGAGGAAATGATCATAGAGAAGTAATTGTGTTGTTGTTATTGCCCTTCTCTCTCTGAGGAAAAGGTGGAGTGAACCGTGATGTACAAAAGAAAGCTGGCCTGTAAGTGGTAGGGTGGGTTTGGAATCTGGCTCTGCCCTGAAGGACCTGTGTTGTCACCAAGTCCCAGCACGACTTGTCTAGCCTTAGTTTCCTCACCAGTAAAACAAAGAAGCGGAACAAGATGTCTGTAGAGCTTCAACTGACCTTTTATTTTGGGAAGCATGGCCTCATTTCTTCCTCTTATGCTATTATTGTCAGTTGAATTCCTGAAGTACTATGGCTTTCAGTATATCTGTATTAAGACCTTCCATCTTACTCAGGGAGTATGTGTCTGCCGCCTGGTAAGTCAGTAGTAACACAATTGTAACTCATTTGTGTTTTGAGACAAGGCCTCAGTATGCAGTTCAGACTGGCCTTGAATTCGCTGTATCACCCAGGCTAGCTTCAAATTCTTGGTGATCGTTCTGCCTCAGCCTCCTGAGTACTAGGATTACAGGCATGTGCCACCATGCCTGGCTAAATTTATTTCACTGATTTTAACAATGGATTTTATCCTTCTCAAAGTGGTCGTCTGGAGATAGTCCTTAGAAAATGAGTGCCCCATGATGTTTAGTCTTTTTATATTCTGAGCATTCATTGAGGTTTTCTTTTCTTTCGTACAGGAATAGTACGTCTCCAAGTCTGCTTCAGGAAGAAAGTGCCTGCCATTCCTGTGGTTTCTACGCAGGTTCATGCCATCCCGTAACACAGAATCAGGTGCGTTGGGGATTTTTTTTTTTTTAACCTGTTGAAAAAGAGCCAGGACCGATTCCTGATTGTCTTAGCCCTCTCCATGGCTGAGGAGATCACTGGATGTCCTGCTTTAGGACTGACAGCTGGACATACTAGGGAGAGTTACTTCCTTCCTGGTTTTTAATTTCTACCCCCAAAAGTATATTAGAGTAAATTGTCTTCAGTTTCAATTTTGGTTTTAAATCACTATTACTTTGATGGTAGGCACCCAAAAAAGGTAAAGATCATGTATTTAAAGCATTATTTATCCATTTTATTTTTCCTGGAAGGGTCTATCAGGTTCCTTGAGTTGTAGTGGAATTAGCCTTCATTTGTTGGGTACTTGCAATGAAAGCAAACATTGAAAGTCATCAACGGAAGCGGCTTTCCCTAGATTGTCCAGCTGTGCCTTCATCTTACTGTTGCACCTCCTCTGTGGTTATTGAAGAGTTTACTTTTTAGCTGAGGCTATTGGTCCTTCAGGGATGCTCTTCAGCTTCAGAGAGGGTACCTTTCACCATCTTTTTCCATAATGAGTGCAGTTGATTTAAGTTAGCAGGACCAAAAAGGGGAGGTGATCGGGCTATGGGGAGTGGCCTAGGCATATTCTGGGATCGCGGGTAGAAAAGAGCTGGGTTGGTTTCTGGTCTTTTCTGTCTGGTTTGGGGATATCATTGTGTTTTAGTGCTGTCATCCTGTTTCATGCTTTGGATGGGGAACATGACTACATCCCTCACCTAAGACTTGTGTCTTGCAGTGCAGACTCGCAGGAGAGGCTAGCACTTGCACAGCACACTGCATATTTCTAAGAACAGAACCAGTTCCTCAGTCAAATTCCCTGGAACAAGTGTGGTTTAGGGAAGATCCTATAAAGACTTAACGTTGGCTGTTGTTCTGAAGCCTGTTAAATGGAAAGGGTTGAGTTACACTTAATGAAAATTCAGGTAACTCCCAAAAGTGTATAGTACTACTTCCAAGTGTATTTGCATTTTAATTGAGATTCAAAAATTGAGGTAATAATTTTAAACTGTTAATATTTTTAAACTGTGTAGCAGTGAATCTTAATTCCAATATATTAGAAAGATTAGCAAATGCAAGAAAAGTATTAAAACTTTCAGGACATGGTTTTAGAATGCAGGGAGTGGAAGAAAATAGAAATCTGTTAGTGTGATTCGAGGGGTATTACAACGAATGGATAAAGCAGCAGGCAAAAGCAGTGCTTATGTTTGAGACAACTTCTCACTATGTTATAGGCTGGCTTTGACCTCTGTGTGTTGCTCAGGCTGGCCTCAAAATTGTTTCACAGTGATCCTCCTGCCTCAGCCTCCAAAGTGCTGAGATTATAGATGTGCACCAGCACAACTGGCTTTATTTTACTTCTTTGGAAAAGAACATCTGAATGTAAGACAGTATCATTACATTTAATCACAGCTCAGCTGCGAACTATGATTTTAAATAAATCACGTTTTTTGGTGTATTCTGTTTATTCAAATCCTGGCATTATCACTTATCAGCGGTGTTTTCTCCTGTGTAGATCAGGGTGGTCCTGAACTGCTAGGCTCAAGCAGTCTTCCAGTAGCTGAGACTACAGGAGGAGCTGCTTACTGCATGCAGCTAAGCAATACATCTTTACCTCTCATTAGAACAAAAAATCAGCACAACCCTTATAATAATGAGCATCTCGGTTTTTGTGGTTGGAGAACCTGGGTGTAGCTTGTTGGGGTCCTTTGGCTTAGGTAGCAAACCTGGGTTTGGGCTGGTGCTGCCATCTCCCAGGGGCCGTGGGAAGGAGCAGCGTGGTCCCTGATCTTTGCGCTGACTGCATGTGAGGCGTGATGGGTCCTTCACCCCAGGAGCTGCATCTGCAGGGTGGCACCGCATTTAGCCAGGCTGGCAAGAGCACAGCTGCAAGACGGAGGGCAGGGCTTCACCTTCCCATCTGGGAACTGGCACGCCAGCCTCTTCCCATGTTCTGTCTGTCAGGAGGGAGCCTTGAGACCTAGCCCACACCTGACAGGTTACACAAGGGAGTGTGCTCCAGGAGTGGGCACTGCTGTGGGGCATACTAACGTTTACTAAGATGCATGTGTAATTTAATATTCAGATAGCTGAGTGTGAAAGGTTAAACGGGTTTGTCACTCATGTATACGTTATAGTTCTGCAAACAGAAAATGCCGGATCAGAGATGGAGGAGCAGCTCAAGAGAGGCTGTCCCACACTTGCAAGACTTGGGCTTGATTTACTCACATACCTCCATAACACACGTGTGTGCGCACATGCATGTACATGCATGTATATAGAGTACCCTGTCCTTCTCAAAAAAGGTGAAATGTGGTCATCTCCTTTTTCCTTTTCTCTCCTTAGTAGCAAAGCAGAGTTTGTGTTTACTTTTTCAAATGTTAGTTTTTAGTCCTGTATAGAATTCTTCAGGTATGCCTATTTACTATATGTAGTTATTAACATGGTGTTTCTCACAATATATACAAAGGTCTTTCCTTGTTTTGCTAAAGAAGTTAAGTGCAGGGACCAAGGTTCAATCCCTGATACCACTTGCTGTGCCTGCCCCTGAACCCTGGGAGGACTGAGCTGGCCACTGAGACCTGGTATGGTGGCGCACACCTGTAATCCCAGCACTGGGGAGGCTGAGACAGGAGGATCACTACGAGTCTGAGCTGTGTAGTGAGACCCTGTACCAAATACATTAAAAAAGAAAAAAGTTAAAAGTGTGAGATCTTAACTTATTTAATTTTACCAACTTTTCCGTGGCCAGCTGAGGTGCTAGGATCAACTAGAACTTATCAGTCATTTGTGAGAGAACGTTGGTTGGTTTTTGTGCAGTGTACCTTTGTGTTTCTTGCATTAACAGGATCTAATTCTGTGATCTCATACTTCTAAAAATTAGTCTTTCCTCCGTGAATTAGAGATATGAGACAGAGAGATAGAGACAGAGACAGAGACAGAGAGAGAGAAGAGGGGAGAGGGAAGAGAGAGGGAGGCTTATTAGTGGAATTGAGTTTTCTGCAACATGGAGACTGGGAAGTTCTCCAGTGGGCCATCTACAAGCTGGAGAAGCAGGTGTTTGGGTGGTATGGCTCACGTCAAGTCCGGACATCTCGGAACCTGGGAAACCAATGGTGTAACTCTCAGCCGAAGACCTGAGCAGCAGTGGTTGGGGGAGGGTCTCACTCTGGGTGTGCCACCCAGAGTTCACAGGCAGGAAAGCTGAAAGTTCTGGTATTCAAGGCCAGGAAAAAAGGAAAACCTGGTTCTACTGGAAAGAACAAGGACTCATCTTTCCTCAACCTTTTTTTTTTTCTTATCCTGGTCTCTACCTGGATGGCGCCCACTTCCAGTGAGCATAGATCTTCGCCTTCCGCTCTTAATCTGTTAACTCACATGTCGGCTGATGAGGGGTCATTGGAGTTAGTCCAAATCACCTCACTTCCTTTTGACAGAAAAAGAAAGCCTCAGTGCCTGGTAAAGAATTGAGAATAATCAGTGCACGACTTGCTGTTTGAGTGTCCATTAAACTGGTCAAGTTGACATCTACCTAAAATCAGTCATCATACTTGGAAAGGGTTTTCATGGTTTCTTTTGTAATCCTTGTGTTGGGAAGGTAATACAGTTGTGTTGGTGAAAGTGGGGCTTGACCTATTTGGCATTACCTGTATGAGTTAAGGTATAAGGTCTGTGTGTAGCATGTAGAATTGTGTTTCTTTAGTAAGTTTAGTTGACTGAGAAAAGCCTGTTTTTAAAAACTATTAAATGATTTAGCATTTTTACTTCTCAAACATGTAAAAAATACTACATTTAACAGTGGTGTTTAATTGTGATTATTTGTGAATTACTGTAAACAATATATATGTTTATAGACAGTAAATTCTTGCTGGGTGTAGAAGTTGTGTCTGTCAGCTTTCCATTGCTGTAGCTAATACCTGTAATGAGTCAACTTAAAAAGAGAAGAGAGCTATTTTCTCTTGAGATTTCAGAGGCTTTAGTCCCTAACCCATTGGGCCTGTGGCTTGGGGGCTGGTGGCAGGTGGGCCCAGGGGCACAGGAAGCTGCTCCACATGGTCACTGGCAGCAGAAGGGGAAGAGGAAGATCTGGACACCCAGTATCCCCTTCCAGGGCACACCTAGTACCCTGACTTCTTCCAGCAGTCCCATCTCAGGTCCAGGAACAGGCCTTGTGGGAATCAATATCCAAGCCATAGCACAGTAGACTATGGAAGTGAACCTCAAACGAGTAGGGGTTTTGTGCTGTGTATCTTTGTGTTTATTGCATTAACAGGATCTAATTGTGTAAACTATACATGGTTATAAGACTTACTTGGAACACATGGACTGAAAAGTACATTCTTATTTTGGAATAAATGCCTATTTTTTCTTAGAAAAAATTGTTGTCTTCATTATAGCAAAGGAGAGAGTGGAAGCACCGTCTATTGTTTTGAGCTGGTAGTCAAGTGTGGTGCTATATGCCTGTAATCTCAGCACTGTGGAGACTGAGGTAGGAGATTGCCTCAAGTTTCAGGCCAGCCTGAGATACGGAATGAGTTTAAGGCCAGCTTGCACTACAGAAATCGTGTCTCAAAAATCTCAAAAAAAGATTTGGGATCCTGTCCCAAATCTTGAATTGAGGGGCTGGGGAGATGGCTCAGTGGAATAAGCGCTTCCCTGCCAAGCGCAAAGGCCTGAGTTCAATCCCCAGTTCAGGAGAAAAAAAAAAAAAAACCAAAACAAACAAAATAAAACACCAAATTAGGCCAAATCTTGAATTGAGCTGAAAGTTTTGTATGTAAATTACTTTGTTTTTGTTATGAAAACTTTTGAGATTGGATAGATTCATGCTAAATTTTAGGCTTTAGATTGAGTGATGAAAACAGTGTTGTATATATAGCTTAGGAAAAACATCACACAGGAATGATAATCTGCAGAGAATGTCTTCCTAGGAACATCTATTGAGAGTTTCAGAAGTTCAGGGAAGGGGACTGAACTTAGCAGTAGCGTGCATGAGGCTGTGAGTTCAATTTCCAGCACTTGCTTTCCAAAGAGAAAGCAGCCAAGTTTAGGAAAAGGAACTCAATCTAATATAAATTAGCTCATGAATGGAAATAGTGCGGAATTTAAATTTCAAAGTATAAAATGTTTTCATCAGAAAAAATAAGTTGTAAAATAAAAGTGTTACTAAATAGAATATTAAGATTTAAAAATTTAATTATTTTCCTTAATTTCAAGAAATAATAATGAAACTTAGGACCTGGTGAGGGTGGGGTAGAGATATATACAAAAGTAAGCATGCCCAGCGTACCCAAAGTCCAGGTTCTGTATCCAGTCCAGCACTGCCAAAAAAAAGAGAAAAGGCTGACTTGGAATCACTGATAATTTTAATTCTTTTATTCCCTGCTGTGAACCTTTGTATATAATTTTTTTTTTCTGTAGATTTTTGGTGTGTTGAGTAGGAGTTATGCTCACATCATTGAATTGATTTTCAACCTGAGTATTCCTTATTTGGCATTTGTTTTGGGGAAGAATGTTGCAGTGACATGTATCAACAATGTGAGAAAACCTTGTGCAGGCTACTGACAGTAGACACGAGGGGAAAGGCTGTAAAGCAGTGACCCTTGGGGAGCTCTCTGACTGCATCATGGTGTTGCTGCTTATAGCTGTTTGCTTTAGGACTGATTTTCTAAGTTCATCATCTTTCTTCATCTGAAAAATGAGTTATTAATCATACACAGAAGTATCAAAGGATTCATGTGATAACACTGGCCAAGGGCTTCACATGGTTCCTGGCATGAGGCAAGAAACTCCTCATGTTACCTTAGCTGCCGTTTGTTCCTACAAATGTCAGCCCCAGTCAATTTTACTTCTGTAATTTTTAAGCTTGGAATATAGAAAGAATAATGTCCACGCTAAAGAGTTATGTTCTCTAACATTCTGCTGTCAGATTACGTGTTTCATTAGCATAGTGCTTTTGAAAAGTAGAATAAACTTTTCATAAGAAAATAGGAGTTGAAATTTTGCTTAAATTGTTGACTTTGATGGAGAGGAAGTGGAAGAAATAAATGTGCTTCTTTTGTACTTGATCAAAGGAGCTATTGGTAGTCACTAAAGACTTTTTTAAAAAAATTTGGAATATTAAGATGTTATGTTTTCATTTTCTTTTTAAATTTTATTGAGCACTAGTCACCTTTTGTGCTGGCTTGGCTGGGTTTTGTGCTGATGAAGCAGACAGGATGGGGAGAAGAGAAGTCCACTATCTTCCCAGGCCTGTGCAGGGTGGGGAGGCTGGCTTGGGGCTCGGTTTAGGAAGGTCTCCACTAAAGGGGATCTTTGCATGTGTTCAAACAGTTGTTCAGTGGCTATGGCTATTTAGCATCCTAAGGAAGCTGGTCTCCTCCTTTTAGAAAAAGGATTCTGCCTAAATTAAGAGGTATACAGAATTTAGGATGCCTCCTACTTGTGAACATCCTGCCCTTCTTTTAGCTGGACAGCACACATGTGCCAGAGCTCAAGTTTTGTGCTTTATGTAAAATGAAAAAAATCCATAACTTGAAACATGTTAGACAATATATATAGAGAGAAGACAGGAAATGGGGAAAAAAGCTGAAGCATAAGCTCTGAAGACATTTTGTTAATTCTTTGTAAGTATTGGTAGAGGAATGCCTGCCCTTAGAAACATGTTTTGAAATTATAGATTTAGGAAATTTTGACTGAAGAAATGAAATTATACACATGTATAATCTATCTATCTATCTATACTTTTTTTTTTTAATAACAGGAGTGAAACTCAGGACCTCAAATTTGCCAGGACAGCACTATGCCANCATTGAGCTATATCCCTGACCCTGAAGCAATGATTTTTTGTGAATATTGTATATGTTTTTGTGCTGAATTAAAGTATGAGTTAATAAGTTATTTCAAAACTAGGGAAAGAAGTACAGATTGTTTTGCCCCTTCTCCCCCTGGTTTTAGCTTAATTCATTCTTTCTTTCTTTCAAATATAAACACTTATTTTGAGCTGGGTGTGGTAATGCATACCCTTAATCCCAGCTCTCTGGGAGGCTGAGGTAGGAGGTAGGAGATAGGAGGATTGCGAGTTCAAGTCCAGCCTAAGCAATTTAGCAATATCTAATAGAGAGGCAAGCAAAGGAAGGTCTCCGCTAAAGGGGATGTGAAGGTCCTGGGTTCAATGCCCAGTGCCTCTCACACCCCCATGAGGATAGTTTGATTCTTTCCTCCTTAATTACCTAAAATTACCCATGGCCATCCTTCTATGTTCTCTTCCCCATAGTTTTTGACCTTTCACCTTAAGTTTAATTGGCCTTGTTACATGTTTTATAGGAAGCAAATCATATGTTTATTTTTCTCCTTACAATTATGTAATTATCTAATCAGAGAAATGTTTCAAAAAGAACCATAGAAATATATTTTTAGAGCTACCCCTGAACCAGTCATTGTTTAAAATTCAAACTCTTTTGAGATCAGAATTAAGATTTATTTTAAGAAGCGTGTATCTTCCTGCAACATTAGTAGGTAATCCTGATGCTTTGCTCTTTCTGCGCATTGAGCCTTCAGGAATATGATATGTGTGTGTGTGTGTGTGTGTGTGTGTGTGTGTGTGTGTGTGCGTGCACGCGCGTGCATGCATGCGTGCAGAGCTCATCAGGAAAATGCTTTTACAAATTCTATCAGAAAGCAAGCTGTCCATGAAAGAATGCTGCTTCATGCCTCATAGTTATGAAGGTCTGACGTTAGATTTAGACTGTCAAGATTAGGGTTTTTTTTTTTTTTTCTTGCAGAACCAGGGATTGAACTCAGGCCCTTGTGCTTGCCAGGGAAG
>NDGM011215692.1:1203-14121 GCA_002564305.1 Octomys mimax | reverse complement strand
GGGATCGAACTCAGGCCCTTGTGCTTGCCAGGGAAGCGCTTATTCCACTGAGCCATCTCCCCGACTCATCACTCTCCCTCTGGGGTCCAGTATGAGCTGCTCAGCCGGGGAGCTAAGACTCCTCCTCAAGACCTCTGAGGGAACTCAAGAAACCTTGAGGGCGCATCTTCTTTGCTCTGTCCATGAGGGCCATGACTGGTGAGGTCAGCATGGTTGGTCTTCCCAGCCAATGCACCAGACGCAGCACAAGCAGAAACTGAAACAACACCCAGGATTTTGAGACAGATTTATTTACTCTCTGGGGGCATTGGCAGGGAATCAAGTATCCCTCGAAATGTCAGGTCTCAAGGGGGGCTTTTATGAGGTTGAAAAATTTGGGTTACAGAGGGAGAGTCCTTGGCTGTCTTTGATTGGTTCTTATAACAGGCACTGTAGTGATCAGCTTTGCATCACAGTGACTAGTCATTTCTAAGAGACAGAAGCAACCAGGACTGCAACAGGAACTATCACTTGGGCAACAGAAGTGTACTGGCTGAGCGTGGGGCAGCATTTTCTGCTACATTTGGACAACAGTTTACCTTGGGAACTGAAATGGAGGAGAACAAAACCACAGAAAAGGGACCACTGCACATATAAGGTAACACCTAGAATAACCGATCACGTTGCTCTTCAGAGATTTACTCAAAAGCAGTAGACAGTCATGAAAGTTGAAGTCTGAAAAACACTAAGTAATGCCAGCTGAGCCCAACCTTTGCTTGCTCTGTGCTACTTACTTCTTGCCTGTCTTTCTGAAGGTGCACACCTTAAATTCTAAATTTCCCCACAAATCCCCATCTCAGCCTCAGCTTCTAGGGAGCCTGTGCCACCCCGAATACGTGTCTGGAGCAGCCTCCTGCCCACACCTGCTGCCCTGTAGCCCATACTTTTCCTGTGCAGACTGGTTCTAGAGGTGTCTATCCCCAGGCTCCGGGGAGGGCTGTCTTCTACGGGGTCTTTCCGCCACCACAACACCCTGAGCTGCCTCCTGATTCTTCCCACATCTGCTCCAGTCCTCACGAAACCCATCCTCTCTGTATAATTTCCATGTCTTGGTCTCTGCTCCAGGTTTGATTAGCAGAAGGTTATAAACAATTCCCAGGAAGAAGGAAGAACAGCATCTTCCTGGGGTGGCCGTGGTGTATCAGCAGACGGCAAATTGCTTTGCAACCCATAGTTTTGTTTTCTTGTTATATAGATAAATAATTAAGTCAATTAATATATACTTCTTTCTGTCTTCAGGTCTTAGGAACCTCTTTGCCCCACAGTGAATTGGTTACCATGTTTCAATAAAGGATCTGTTTTTGCAATTATAGTTCATTAATAGATTTACAAGGAAGGGAGGGTGATTAAGTTCCACTAAGAGGATTATTCTGCATTTTCGTCTTTTAATTACACAGTTATCTCCTGGACCAAAGCTCTGTGAAAAATAGGGTGAAAGTCCCAACACCCCATCTGTTCTGGATGAAAGTACAATTAATATGAGAGAAGCCAGGCGCTGCGCTGGGCATCCTGCTGACAGAGACCATGAGCCTTCTCTCCAGAGCTGTCTCATGGTGGGGAGCCTCAGCCACCAGAGCTGTGTTGGCGTCAGCATGCTGGCACGGGAAGGGATGCTCTGCTCGAGGGATGCCATATCTGGGGATTTGGGTCAGGACAGGCTTGGAGCTGTTTAAGCTACCATTTCTCAGGCTCCTCACATGTCCTGGGGGATTTTCTAATTGAAAGTTCATAGTGATCTGTTCTACAGACCCATTTTATAGTTAGAGAAACTGAAGGAGAAGGATATAGGCAGGGGCTGGGCTAGGTAGAGATGGTGTCTGATGAATGCTTCATGCTATAGACATTAAAGGTAACCCATGTATGCAGGACTTGCCTGGGGTTGGACCTGGAATTTGAAGTCTGACCTCTTGTCTCCAAAGTGTTTTGTTTTGTTTTTTTCTGAACCGGGGATTGAACTCAGGCCCTTGTGCTTGCCGGGGAAGCGCTTATTCTACGGAGCCATCTCCCTGGCCCCTCCAAAGTTCTATTACTTCCACTCCCTTTCTGCTGTGATTTGATGATGCTCCTTCTTGGTCTCAGCTTCCCCATCTGTGAAATGGGCTCCAGACTTCAGACAAGATGAGCACAAAGGCCACCTGAGACGTGGGTGTGGCATGTTTTGAAAAGGATGGCCCTGGGATGGAAAGTGTGGGGTTGGTTGGAGGGGAATGACCTGTGGTTGGGTGGGCCTGTGTCTCTAGGAATGGGGGGCTCCAGTCTGCGGTACCAGGGTTCAGATTTACCAGAGTTCAGACACCATCTCTGCCTGGCTTTATCCCTGTCTGCACCTGCAGCACGTCAGGAGCATCTGGTCCCTGTGGCATCACATCCTCTCTCTTCAGCTCCTGAGGCAGTGGTGGGCTTTCCTGGATGCCCACTGCCCTATTGTCTCTGAGAAGGCTCTTCCTGCTCCAGTGGGGCCACTCTGTTGTCCGGCTCTGAACGTGTGTGTGCATCATTCCCTGGTGTCTAGGGATGCTTTGCCAGTCAGGGGCAGTAGCCCAGGCCTGGCTGCTGAGCACCCCACAGACGTATCTTCCTGTGTCCTATCTCTCCTTGCTTCTACTCGCGAATGGATGAGCTCTTTGTTCCCAGATTAGGATACAATTGTCTGAGCCAAATTTATTGCAGTCTGGCAAGGAGAGGAAAGTGTTAGAGACACCTAACAGAGGTGCCGGCAGGACCCTAAAATAGGTGCCCCAGAGGACCACAGACTGCCATTCCCAGCCTTGGTGTGAGTAGGCTGTCTCTGGTATGTTGGGTCACTGTGGCCTGTGAGCACAGTCTTGAGGGCTCATGCAGGACCAAGTGGAGCCTGCAAGGTGCAGAGCTTGGGAGAGTGCTGGGGGGTGGGCTGGGTGGCACCTTCCTGAAACTGGCTGGGCTGGGTCTGAGCTTGTGGTTGCAGCCGAGCGCAGGTCTGGCCAGGCTGCAAGGAGGACGCAGTGCTTCCACTTCATGACTCCGTCCTCCCTTCCCTGGTGCTCCTAGCACAGCATAACCTGCTTGGTGTCCTCCAGGGTTGCAGACACTTGCTGGCTCCTTTCTGTCCTCTCCTTCTATGTAAAGCACAGGTGGCTGCAGGTGGATGGTCACGACAGCAGTTGGAGGTGGTCAGCTGGATGTGACATCACCAGAGCAGGATCCCCAGAACAGCTGGTGGGGCAGTGACTACCTCTGAGTCACCATGAGGCCAGCAGGCCAGCCCATCCTCTGTGTCAGATGCCTCGGACTGCCCTCTTCTCTTCCCACACCCTCCTCCTTCCTTGTCTTCCAGCTTCTTCCCACCTCCTCCTGCCTCCTCTCAACCACTCCCACAACCTCCCACCCCTTCTTGCCTCATCCCTCCTCTTCCCACTCCTTTCACCAAGCCCCTCCCTCCCCTTTCCACCTCCTCCTAATTCCTTCTCCCTCCTCCCAACTCCTCCCCCCTACCTCCACAAACCTTCCGGGCATGTGGAGACTGCAATTCTCACTGGGACCTGAGAGGTGGCCTTTGGTCAGGCAGAGACCAACATTTTCTGTTTCATATGTTGCCAGAGTGGTGCTTACTTTAGCAGGTAATGGGAAAAACAATTCATAAGCAATGAACACACTGAGCCCTTGATTTCACAGACAAGATTTCTCCAGGAAAGGCGAACTGAAAGGGAGCCCATTTCAGGTGGGGTTAGAGGGGCGATGGGTTTGATGTGCAGGGACGCAATCCCTGGAGCAGCCACTGGAGCCTGAGGACAAGGCAGAGGTCCATGGCCTCAGATTCAGATGCCCAGGGTCCAGCCTGGCTCTGCTTGGGGCTAGGAGGCCTCGGGCAGGCCAGTGCACCTCTGCAAGCCTCAGTTTCTCCATCTCTCATATAAGGATGAGTGGCAGTGGCTCACAGGGATGTGGCAAAGGTCAGGTGAGGGAGGAGGGTGGAGTGCTGGTGGGAGGTTGGCACAGCTGTGGCAGCAGGCCTTGTGCTGTGCTATTATTGCTATTAGTGCCACCCTCATCCTCAGTGGCTTTCTTCTGGGTGCAGAAGGGGCTGTGAACTCATCACCCCCATCCTCAGCAGAGCCCCCCCTCCCCCAAGGGCCAACCTGTTCAGCCTTGGCGAAGACAGCAGTGTGGCGCCGGGAGTGCCCAGCTCGGGTCCAGGCAGGCAGGGTTCTGCAGGATCCCAGCCTCCCTGCCGGGAGCTGCTGAGGTTGGGCTGGTGGGGAGGCTGCCCAGATGTCCTGTTTTGGAGAACCTGTGTGGATCCAGTCTCTCCAGAGCCCCACCCCTAGCTACCCTCAGGGACAACATTACTTTCCAGAGAAACCAGAAGTGGGCCTTGGGCAGCCTTGCTCAGAGCCTCAGAGAGCACAGCTGAGGAGATGGGGAGGTGGGAGGGCACTGTGGTGGAGGAGGCCGGGCCCTCAGAGGGAAAGACAGATGGGGAGGCACGGTGGGCTCTGGCTTGTCATCCTCAGGCTGCTTGTCCAGAGGCAGACACCCCAGAAACCCCCACTCAGCAGAAGCTGTGTCCTGTCAGCAACTCCTAATGAACACAGGAAGCGGCAGCAGCATGATAGCCTAGATCCAGCTGCCCTGGTCATGGCTCACGGGCTATGTTACCTGGGGCTTCAGGGCCTATAGAGTGCTGAGTGGGAGAGACTGGAGCGGGCCAGGTAAGGAGGGGCATGGAGATGGCGGCCCGAGCGACCTGTGCTGTGATGCTCAGAGGGGTGTAAGATCCTGGGCCCACCCTCCTTCTTTGGTGAATGTTTACCACGGGAGGGTCTGGAACCTGCCTTCATCCGAGCAGAGGAGTTTCAGCTCTCCCTGTCCCTCCCATGGCATCTGTGCCACAAGGAATCTTGGAATTGGAACTCTTTTCATAGACTCAAGATACATTTATAAAATCTTTGGATCACAGAATCTGTGCATCTGGTCCCTTTCACAGAATCCTAGAATTCTAGAATCACAGAATCATCTGTGGACTCACAGACCCAGGAATCGCAGAATTAAGGAGGCTCTGGAGAAGACTCAGGCCCTCCCCCATATCTTGTTAGATTCCCAAAGTCCTAGACTCAGCCCGAGAAATATGGGGTAGAATTGGACAGACATCCTGGAATGAGAATCTTAGCCCAGGAAGGGCTCAGTCAACTGCTCGCAGGGAGGTCACCGCCTAGTAGGGCCGCTTACTATATGGGTGGCAGCTCTGGGTGCTGAGGATGAGCCTAAATTTGCTGCATGTGATGACTGCCCACCCTTCTGTGTTGGCCCCTCCCCAACCCAGAGGCTAAACCCAGTCAAGCACAGTTTGACCTTTGCCCAAAGAGGTCTGAATCCCCAAGGGCTGGGTCAGCCACCAGGACTCAGCGCAGTGGGAACATCAGCACAACTGGACTCCATTTGAGAAAGATTTAGTCTGCTTGTATTCTAGACAAGGGAGTGGTCAGGGAGAGAGAGATGAGAAACACCTCAGGGGAAAGGGGCTGAGTTCTGAAACCAAGAAGGAGAGATGTTTTTTCTCAGGAAAGGAGAGATTATCGGAGCTAGGTATGAGCAAAAAAAGCCGGTCTGTGGACCCAGTGGTCAGTTATCCCAGCCCTGCTACTGAGCTCTGGGCAGCTCTGGGCATGTTGCTTAATGTCTCAGAGCCTCAGTTTCTCCACCTATAAAATAGGCAGGTAAAGCCCATGCTGTGATTGGTGCAGGGCTGGTTAGGATTCAGTGACGGTGCCCCCCTCTAGCATGGCCCTTGGCAAAGGTCAGGATAGAGTAGGCTGCCCCCTGCTGTCCATCCTCAGGCCTTGGGGGGTGGCAACGGGGTCTATCTAGATGATGGAGATGTGGAAGGCATTCCAGGGGCAGACAGCAGCCTGTGCAAAGGCCCGGAAGCCAGAGGGAGTCAGGAGTACTTGGGAGGAGCACACAGCGTCCCTGGGGTGTCACAGAGTGGGCTGAGGCTTCTGGGAGCCATGGTGTACAGAAGAGCTGCACCACTCCTTGTGGCACTTACATCAGTCTGGGGACAGAATGCCACTGCCCCCTGGGACCCCTTCAGCCAGAAAGAGGCAGAAGAGCCAAACCAACCACGACAAACTTCATCAAAAGGACAAGAGCCACTCCCAGGCAAAGCCCAGCCCCCATTACATGGAGTAATTGGAGCTGCCACCAGCAGGAGAATGTCGCAGGCTTTGAGAAGACCTGGTCAGGTTACATTCTGACCCAAAGAACTGGGTTTAATTAAGTTTCCTTCAACTGTCAGCTAGGGAGAACAGCAGGTCTCCTATGAGCCCAGGGCATGGCACTAGCACAGGGAAGATTTGGGAAGCAGCTAGAGGTGGCTTGTGGGGTCGCAGAGTCTGGTTGGGACCCTTGGTTCTGCCCTTGCGAGCTGTGTGATGTGGGACAAGTTTCCTAACTTCTCTGCGCCTCCCTCCCTGTGAGATGAGACTGTATGTAGGCTCTATTATTCAGTCGGTGGGTGATTTTCCTGTCTAGCTTGCATGGTCTCATTCAGGATCTGCACCGTTCAGTGAAATGAGTTCACATCCCCACGTCCCACACCTCCTGCCTCCGCTGGCTTTCCTTATGACTTCAGCCATCCCCAGTCCAGGCCAGCCCCGCCCTGCTGTCACCATCTCCCAAGAGTATGGACTGAAGCCTATGCATGACCGTGGCCTCCCCTGTGGTCAGCCGCTGTTCCCCCAAGTGCTCATAAAGGGACGGGGCAGTTAAAGACTTTGGTACAATCTCCTTTGGGTCTTGTCCCCCATATCTCACCTGCTTCTTCCCTTGGGTCCCCTCATCTCTCCAGGTCACTCAGGGACTGGGCATTAGTGTGTGGCTCCTGGGGTCAGGTGGGAACCTCCGTCCTGCAGGGTGCTGCTGACTCTCAGAGGTTGCTGGGTGACCCAGGCCAGGCCACCGGGAGTCCTGGGAGTCCCTTTACTGCCAGGAGAGTGTCTGAACACTGGTGTGGTTCTAGGCCTTTGCTCTCAGTGAGTTTTCAGAGAAAAGGGGCTGGTCCTTCACCCCTCTCCTTAGAGCCCTACGTGCTTGTCTGTGTCCCTGTCTGTGAGGGTGTTCCACTAGGGAGTGCAGCACGGGAGGTCTTTCCCCAGCATCTCACTTCTGAGCAGGAGGCGTGGATGCAGGAGTCAAGCCTGACTTGGCATCAGTTCTACTGAACTGGAGGTGATGAACCGCAACCTACACTTTTTATCTGGGTGAGGTGTAGCCTGCAAACTAGCTGCTCATTGGTTGACTGCATGAATTAATTGGTGTTATTGCCTCTACTTGAACCACTGGAGGTATAGCATGCAAATATATGCAGATGAGCAGAGGAATGGGTTGAACCCAAAGCTCAGGGAGAAATTGCCCGGATTGGGCTGGTTTCTTTGCTTGTCTTTTCTGGATTATTTTGCCCAAATTCCTACAGAACTGGGGGTAGGTGTGGGGCAGAAGAAGGGATATTAGAGCTAGAGGGAGCTGGGTCCAAACCCCAGCCTTGTCTCTTTCTGCCTGTGGGACCTGGGTCCACCCCATCAGCTCTCAGAACCTGAGGGACACCATCCCCGTGGTAAGGATGATAACGCTCTACTGGTGCTTGGCTGGGTGGCGCCAGGGGAGCTCAGTGAGTACAAACCACACAACTCTTGTGAGTGTTGCTGCCGCGAGGAGCAGGACCCTCCAGTCCCTTGGTGAGAGGTGACTGTTCTTCAGCTGAGCCCTGGCCTCTCTGTCCAGCGCTGTGTGTTTCACATGTGACCTTTGCCGGCTGCGGCTGCTCCTCTAGGAGACCTTTTTATTTGAAATTTAAACAGCCTGGAAGTTTCAGTCTATAGAATGGATGTAAAATGTAGCAGTGCAAAACCCACACAGATTACATGGGAGGAGGCTGAGGTGGGCTGGGGCCTGGCTGGGCCTCTGATGGGCGGGTGCTGGGCCTGCAGACAGGAGGCAGCTTGGGTGCAGGATTTGGCCACATGTGTCTTGGAGTGACTGCCTCTGAGTGGGTGCAGCTTACAGAGTTTGCTTAGTGTGGTCGGGGAGACGCAGGCGGGGTGCCACTGAGAACTGCTAGGTGCCAGGACTGCACCCTACTGTGCCTGTCAGTCCTGGTGCTCTTCCTATGAGGACACTGCCTTCTTACTTTTCTAGAGGGGAACCTGAGACCTGTGGGACAGAGACAGTCTCATCCCAGTTACTAGACTTGTTAAATTAGCAGGGGGATTTGAACCCATGCTGGCTGACCCTAGGCTCTTACATTTTCCTGGAAGGAAGATCAGGGCTTGTAGATGTGTGTGTGAGACTCGATTTATCCAAATAGTGTCTTAGTCCACATTTAACTCAATGACAACTAGGCTTTTTCTTGTGACGCATGAAGCCAGGCACTCTGAGGAGAGCCCAAGTCAGGTAGGTCTCCCGAACCACACCTCATCAGAGGGCTCAGCTCCAAGCAGGAGGATTGAGAAAGAGGTGAGAAGGATTATCAGGGAGCCCACGCCCATGCAAAATTGGAGAAGCAAGCTGCACAGACTGTAGAGGCCCTGAGCAAAAGCTGGGGATGGGAATCAGTTGTGGGACACAGCTCTTGCCTTCCCAGTTCTGGAGATAGGGAAAAGGGCTCAGGAAGGACACCTGCTGCAGTTGCTGTGACCTGGTTGAGACGATGAGCTGGGGAAAGGCTAACTCCAGAGAGTGGGAAGGCGGGTGCCCATTACCTCTGCCTGTGAGGCCTCGGGCCAATTCCATCACCTCTCTGAACCTCAACCTCCTCATCTGGACAATAGGTAATAATGACCTTTGGCTCACAGGTTGGGGTGAGGAGTAGGTGGCAGGAGAGGCTAAAGCTCCTTCCCTGATGTGTGCCTGAATGTGCTCCCTACCTGTTCTCTGCTGGAGTTGGAAGAAGTGTACATGATATTAGTTCTGCCCTGAAGAGTCTTTCCTGGAATCTTCTGAGGCCAGGACCTTGTATAGCTGTGCAGGTCACGTGCATGACAGCGGTCTTATGTCCCTGATGGTATTTTAATACTGTTTTCATCCCTCAGCACTCAAGTTCTTCCCTGAATCTCAGTCATTTTACAGAGATTTTTTTTTTTTTTTTTCATGTGGAATCCAGGGAGTGAATGACTCTATGCCCCAGCTGGAGGCTATGGAGCTATTAAATGTTAAAGCAAGAATTCAAACCTATTAACTAATTAGTTGATGTGACAAACATCGATAAAGGTCCTACTCTCCCAGCATCAGGGAACTCCCTCTAGTAGGTATGAGCTTCCACTCTCAGAAGAGATCAGCAGCACTGACAGGAGCAGATGCTGACCCTCAGGGCCACTTCTACCTTGGCCCTGCTGCCTCTATATCCTTGCAGCACCCCCATAGCGTGGGAGCTGAGAGGGGCCATGAACTGAACCAGTGGAAGAGGAAACTGAGGCGACCATTGAAGGAGGGTTTAATGGGTCCAAACCTGAGCTGCTGGGCTCTAAATCCAGTGCAGTTGCCAAGGGGCCAGTGTCTCTGCTACTTGTCTCTCATTGCTGGGACAAAACACCCGATACCAAAAATTAAGGAAGGAAAGGTTTATTTAGTTCACGGTTTGTGGAGGTTTCAATCCATACTCAGCTGGCTCCAAGGCAGAGTGGCACATGGCAGAGGGCAGCAGCTCTTGGGAGCGGAAAACAGCAAAACAGCAAGAGCAAATGTGAAGAGTAGCGGCAACAATGGCAGCAGAAAGCAAGTCTGTCTCCCTTATGTTGCATTCAGGCTATCCGCCCCAGGCTGGGTATAGCACTCACGCCCATAATCCCAGCAGCATTCACACCCATAATCCCACCACTGTACCATGAATTAATTACAGACTCTAGACAACCATCCCATAACTTCATGAGGCTTTGGGGGAACAACTAGACATTAACTATAACAACCAGGGAGGTGTGGGTTGGCCATTAAGATACAGGGCAATCATACTGGGTGGGAAAGAAGGTCCCAGCTAGAAGGTGCCAGGAACAGGAGTGAGGCAGGCAGTGTCTATCCCATCCCCTCCTCCTAGTAAATTCTACCTCCAGAGGATCACCCTCTGACCTACTCTTGGTTTACTTGTGGGGCCTGCTTCCTGGTCAGGGTGACTTCATACACGGATCTCACATGTGTCAAGTGCCAGTTGGCCACAGTCACCAAGAGCTAAGGTTTGTATCTGTCCCTCCAAAACCTTCAGTCTTAGATGGGGCTTTTTCAGAGGTGACTGAAACTATAGGGCATGATGCTGGGATCAAGGTTGTGTGATTAGTAAATCAACCCACTAATTGGTTTGGCATAGTTTTCACTAAGATTAAGAGTGTGAGTGCTACACCAGCCCTAGGGCAGGTAGCTTGCACACAATGTAAGGGACAGAAAGGGGCTTGTCCCTCCTCATTGTTTTTGCTATCTGGTGGGCACCAGGAACTGTTTTCCTAGCCCTCTGCCTAGCTATCCTGCCTTGGAGCCAGCCCATTATGGACTGAAATATCTGCCAACGGTGAGCCAAATAAACCTTTTCTCTATTAACATTGGGTGTCAGGTATTTTGTCTCAGCAATAAGAGAAGTAACAAAGACACCAAGTCTTACTGATTCTACCTTCTGCTTTGAGATAGGCTCTGTCCTCTTCTCTCCCCTAGGCCACCCCATTTTCAGCAGAGGATGGTAACTTCACAGTAGGTCTGCATAGCCCACCCACATTTCCCGACTCTCCCCAAAAGTTCTCTTTGCTCCAGCCACAAAAGTCTTTGCTCATCACTTTCTGGGATAGAGGAGACTCTTCAGGGAACAAAGCCTGGTGGGGACTGAATTGGGATGGGACACTAGGACTGATCTTGCAACCTTGGCAGAATTGGTTTGCAGGTATCCCTCTGAGGCCTAGGGCACTGATCACCCTAGCAGAGGGGTCCAGGCTGGCTCCCACCCAGGTAGGTTCTTCCTGCTCCTGTTTGAAGGCTCAGCTTGATGGTCCTCTTTTCCTTCAAATTTTCTGCCTGGCCTGGTGGGGTCTTTACTAATCCAGGGGTTAGACCTCCAATATTTCCCAAGCTACAACTCATTACAGAGATTAGACAGCCTACATTATTCTATTTTCCAGAGAGCAGGAAACATTACTTCCCACCAGCATCTTCGTTGTCTCCTTTGGCAGCTTCTATCTCTGAGTTCTATGATAAGGGAATCAGGCCCTGATTGAAGGAAGGTGACATTGTTCTGAGAACCTGTTTCTCTGTTCCCAGAGATTATAGGAAACAAGGAAGATGAGGAATAAAAGGAGGAAAAAATAAAAGAGAAAAGAGATATTCATTGTCTGTATTGGGTCTGAAACACAGGACTTTGAGTGCTACCACCAGCACCTGGGTGACCCCAGGAGTAGGGCAGTTGGTGACCTGGGGGCCCAATAAACCAGCATAATCACACTGTACTCCCATCATGTTCAGATCTTGCAAAAACATACTGGTTCTTTAGAAAAGAAAGATCAAGGCATGTCACAAGCTTTCCATGTGGGGTCACAGAGGGGAATTAGAATACACATCTCTCTATAGAAAGCTTGGGCCCCAATACCATCCCACCCACTGTAGACTCTAACAGCTCCATGGCTGGGATGGAATCGAGGCCCCCACAGACCTGACTCCAGGCTGCAAGTATTCTTGGGAGGGGACTAAGAAAAACCCATTTGGATGGGTCACACCGTGCTGCAACTGAAGATGTCATTGACAGTAGGTCACGGGACCACCAAGGTTCCAGAAAGTCTAAAGCTCCTCCATGCAAGAAGACATTCGTCCCTTGCAAAGGGGTGGGGCACTTTAGGGTGTCTCATGTGGGCTCATATACCGCCTGCTACGGTCACCAAGGGGAGGCTGTGCCGTTCTCCTGGATGGCGCTGGTTTCTCTACTCAGGGAGCTTCTGGAATGTCCTGAAGTGTCCCTGTGGTCACAACCCAGAGGCTTAGGGAGGCTGTGCTAGGCCAAGGAGAGCTCTGTTTCTCCAATTCCCAGAGCAGGGCTGTTTCTGTACAATCAGAAGGTACATCTCTGCTTTCTACCTCCATGATGTAATCTGTCCCTTGGCTCCTGAGCACCCACTAAGTGCCAAATTCCCATTGGCAACAAGGCTACAGAGGTAAAAGGAGGTGAGGTTCTGATGTCTGTCCTTGGGGAGTGCTGCACTGTCTGGGAACGTGGGCTTCAAACTAAGAAGATGGTGCTTGAAGGGGATCCTTATGTGGCAGGAAAATTAGATCAGCTGAAGTATGAATTGACAGAAAAAATGAAAATCATAGCAAATGGTAATTTCACAGATAAATAATAAAACACTTTTTTCCTATTATTTGAATCTCATTAGAAGATAATTAGCTCATTACAAAGCAAAATGATGACAATGTATTTTGGGGTTTATAACATGTAGAAGTAAAATGCACCAGAAAAATAGCACAGATGCCAGGAAGAGGAAAGAAAAGGAACTATTATAAGGCTCTCGTGCAGTATGTGGAGTTGTGTGATATTGCTTGAATAGACTGGGATAGATTAGTGAGACGCGCTGTACACCCTAAAGGAACCATTAACATGATAACAAGGATGGATCTAATAAATCCATAAGGGAGAAGAGATTGCTAAAAAAAAAAAAGAAGAGATTGCTCACTTTCTAAAACACACACACACACACACACACACACACACACACAGACACTTCAATCTAAGAGAAGGCAGAAGAAGAATTAAAGGGAACAAGAAACAGTTGTAAAAAAATAGAAAACCTCCTAACTAGAGATTTAAATCTAATCATATCGGGCTGGCGAGATGGCTCAGTGGTCTAAAGCACCTACTTGGAACAAGCTTGGGAAAGCACA
>NDGM011215677.1:0-12293 GCA_002564305.1 Octomys mimax | reverse complement strand
AGAAAAGAAGAGAAGAGAAAAGAAGAGTTGACGCTGACAAACTTAGTACATATGTAACAGGAAATTCCTTAATAGGAAAAGGCTGTGAGCATCCCATCTTATTCTTTCCAAACATGCCACCACCAGCAAAAGAATAACTCAGAACAATTAATATTGAAATCATTTACACAGGCACTTAAGAACAGAGCAAAAGACAGGAATTGTTCAAGGGATCTTTAATAGAAAGACATCACAGCCTTTTCTTGGATCTGCCTATTATCTGAACATTGGAGCATGCTTCTTCTCATCAAGATAGTGATCTGCAACGACTGCCATGTAAAGATGGGAAACCCATAAAGTGTTTCTCCAACACCAAACCCACCAGCTAGAAAGCAAGCAATGGAGTCAGTCAACCAGCTATTTTTCTCCTTTGTGCCAAACTTGTATGAATGCATTATTTTCTTCCTTAAACTGACCTCTGGGGCTGGTGATATAGTTGAGTGGCACAGTGCTTGCCTGGCAAGCACAAAGTCCTGAGTGATTCCCAGAACAACAACAACAACAAAAAAGAATTTGACCTATCTTTGCTTCCACTTTATTGAGAGTGTAGACTATATCTAGGTGCTGAGTAAAATAAACTATCTAATAAACTATTTTATCAAAATTATCTATCTATATTGCTCAAATTCTCTGTTACTTAATAGCACCACTATAACTTTCTCAAAGTTCCATTCCACACATGCTTACTTTTAGAAATATTGTGACAACTACAAAGATCACTTGTGTTAAAAATCCTGAACACCAGATGTTAACATGAGTACCTGGTGAAATAGCACAGCCCTGATTTTCCTTTGATATCCAAAATATAGTATTTCCTAATGCTTTCTCTAACCATGGTTAACATTACAAGGGCTGAAGTCCTCTGCCTGTTAGAACACGAAGTTCTGGCTTAAGATGGTCCAGCTATAAAACAGAACTTGGCAAACTTGAAGTATTACTCATTGACTAATAATCCCATTAGTCAAAACTGCAACCTTCTGGTCAACTTCATATTTTACATATTACTCTGTTAAATTCTAGCAGAAGTTCCCCTTGCCAAGTGTCCTTTGAAAGCATCACAATTAATGTGAAGTGATTTATTTTCTTGAAACACAAAGCTGATTTTTCCTACCCAAAATTAAATAAATCTTTGGCTTTGCTGAAAGACCATTCCCCCTACCTGTAACAGTGAAGTTATGCAACCACTGGACAATGACTTTTCTCTGAACTCAGATCTGGCTGACCATTGTATACACATATGTCTCAGAAACTAAATGCTGAACTACAAGTCTGATCTGTGTAGTGAGACCCTGTAGACCCTGTACTAAATACATTAAAAAAAGGACACTGCCTGAAGTAAGAACAGTCTAAAATGGTAAATTTTACTGTAGTAAATTTCATTATTGAATGAAGAAGGAAAACAACTTTTTAGATATGGCTTACTGTGTTATGTATATTCAGTTTCTCCTCACATATTTAGATTTTTTAATTTATGGTGTAACTATTATCATTTTGTGGAGGTCTTAGCTCCACAGCATCAGAAAAGCAATGAAATGTCCTGTGGTTGTAAAATCTTGATAAGGTTTCTGTGTCATGTATGTATAATATTACAATCTAATAGCAATTAATAATTTGTCCAGAAAAGCCCACTCAACATATGCCACCCATTTCCACTAGCCATGGTTTCATATCTATGATATTCAGGAAAACATGCATCTTTACTTGACAAGAACTCCCAAGTACTCGCTTTTTGCCATAGAAACCTCCAAAAATCAATACAGGAAATGCTACTCTCCTCACTGCAAGTAATCTCAATGGCAAGTAGTTCTGCCTACTCAAAATTGAATTCAAGTCAATGTTCAGGATTTTCTATAGTGAAAGGAGTAAAATAAAAATGTCCTATATGCCCTCAAATAACTCTCAGAGGTTGGAAGAGAGAAGAAGAAATTATATATATATAATTTCACAGACACACACACACAATGACCTGGGGAAATCACTTGTGTATGGATCATGGAATGTTCTAGAACAAAACAGAGAAAAAGTGAGGTAGAAAGGGTAGAATCTTTTCTCATAATTTCTTTTTTCTTTTTCCTTTTTCTTTCCTTTTTTTTTTTTTCCGGAACTAGGGATTGAACTCAGGCCCTTGCGCTTGCCAGGCAAGTGCTTATTCTACTAAGCTATCTTCCCAGCCCTGTAATTTCTTGAAATGTATAGTTACAAAGAGATACTTTACTTGATTTGTTTAGCTATAAAGACTGCCATTGTGTACTTTAAGAGGATGAAACTCAATAATTAGTAAAAAACCAGAAAGCTGTAAGTCAACATGAACCTCCTTACCCTCACCCCCTAAGCAAATACCTTCCTGCCTTTTCTGGTTCTCTCGGCTCTCTGGAGGGGCTTCCCTCCTTCCAGCCCCTTCCTAGAATTCCTAGTAGAAGAGCACTGTGTCCCTCTGTTTTGCATGATGCCCAGCACACCTGGCCTTGTATTCCTATTTGCTGTGGCCTTGTATTCCCATTTCTATTCCTAGTGCTTTGCACCCCACTTAACACATAGTAGACGTTCAATAAAAGACAGAGAGTGAAATTCAAGAGAACAGATTTGCTTCCACTGTGGGTACTTCATTTTCTTATCAAATCCCTAAACTTTTATGAGGCTTTGCTAGCTGAAGCCATGAAGCCAGAAAGGTCAGGGACACGGAAGGCATTTCAAGATATTTATGCAATTGGAATTCCTACAGAATCAAAAAGAAAAAGCCTCTGCCCTCTAAGGAGCCTAGGAAAATGCCTGACACAAGGCAGTTGCACATTTGCCACCAAGCTCACAGAAAAGGGGCAGGGGCTTTGTGGGGCGTGGTGGCCCTGGGTAGGGTTGGGAGAGCCTGTCACAACAGGGTCTGTTAACAGAAGCAAACATTCCAATCTGAATATTCAGGCCAGCTTGGTGAGCAATCACCTAATGATTACCAAAGATTCTAGATGAAATAGTACAAAGACATTCGAGTGGTGTTCCTACTGAAAAATAAAAGCATAAAAATCAAAAAGTTTTAAAGACTTTCCTTCTGAAAATTCTAAGCTAGCCAAATGTCTGTAGCACCTTAGCAGATTACAGAGCTCAGGTGCAAACCTTGCTAAGTCCTGGAGTTGGCCAGGAGTCCAGACCTACTGAGAGTGTCGGGACCACAAGGTGGGGTGAGTGCCACCAGGTCAGCCTTGAGCCTTCCAGTCCGGGCTCCAACTTCGGCAGCCTCTTTCTCGATCGCCAAATCCCAGGTGGAGCTCCGTTTTCCCAGGCTCTGCTGATGTAGGGTTTGAGCTGCCTTCAGACCAAGTATGAGAGAGTTTTGTTGTTTTCTTTTTTTTTTTTTTTTTTTTCCATTTCTGAGATGGGGTTCAGAGCCTTCCCCAGAAAAAATCAGTCATCTTGTCCAGTGACCCCAGGCAGAGGCAAACAAAACTGGGAGATCCTATGTCAATGGATTACTTTGTAAAACTACTGAACCCTGTTGGGACAGATTTGATATGGCTTTTACTTTCAGTTTTTATTTTCCATTTTTAATCTAGTGACTTATTCTTGAAGGATTCCTTAGGCTACTTCAGTTGAATCCAATCCTAATTTTAAAAAAATATAAATATAATGTTTTTCTAATTCTTGCTTTATTTGCTCTTCTGTCAATCTACCCTTCTATGACCATTACCAGACTTCTCACTTTGGGCCAGACATCCTGCCAAATATGCAAGCTCTCTCCCTCCAGCTGTCTGCTTCCCCAACCCTTCACAAATATTTGGTAAACAAAGAAACAAGTGAAAAAACTGAATAATGAAGAGAGCAGATCCATACAGGAAAACCAGCAGAGTAGTATAAAATTCATATATGTGCAAGGTTAGTACCAATATGCCAATTTAGGAACTCCTGCCATAGATATAAAATGTGGACACTAATTCCTAGGGACTTAAGACTGAAGTCCTACATACAAATGACAAAGTTTTTGGGACTTCTAATAACACTCATGATTTCTGATGATTGCTGGCTTAGTCAGAAAAGAAGATAATGCGGGCTCTTTCCAGATACCTCACCATGAGCCGAGCCAGGAGCTTGTCTCCTCATACTCAGGCTGTAGGAATATTTGGCTCGGTCTGCAGCCAGATGTCGACGGTATGGCGTGGGTGGTAAGACTCACTCACACGTATAGATTTGGGGACAAATGGGGCCGTGGTGGCTTCCAGGACCACAGAGAGCATGTGGCACACACATGCCCTTGTGTGCTCTGCAGAGAATGCAGAACATAAGCTGCACGAGCCCTGATAGTCAGTACAGTGTCCCCTTGGCTCCTTTCCCCACTCTCCTGCATTCCTACTTCCTCAGCGGCCTGGGGTCTGCCCTGTGCCACATCAGCCCAGGCTTCTGTCCCTCACTTTAATGGCCTCAGCAGATAGCATGTGAAAATCTTACATGTTGAAGACACCAGAGCAATTACTCTATAATCTCTATGTGGCGGCGGACTGGTCCTGCTTTATAGGGGGCATCTCCAGTCGTGAACATGGAGAGAACGATGAGTCTATGTTGAGTGACTGAGTGGTGACCAGGGCACAGTGCAGCCTCTCTGCTGACCTCTGTGCCCCAACACTGAACACCATGCAACGTCTCAAGAGCCAGGAGTCCGACACCAGCTTCCTGGGCTTGCGTCCTGGCACTGCCACTTCCCAGCTGAGTGACCTTGAGCAAACTCAAAAACCTTCTTTGGCACAATTTCTTCATTTGTAAAGTGGAAATAGTAGTGCTTTTCTCAGAGTATTTTTGTTTTTTATGAGTACCAAAACGTTTATTTGAATCGTGTGGGGTGAACGGGCACGGAGGAAACCATCTTTGCAGAGCAAACTTGGGTCCAACAAAGAGAAACAGAGGGCGAAAGCAAAGTGGAAAGTCCACCCAGCATCGGAGAAACCATGGAGCAGGCTGCCACGCAAAGCCACATGTGGCGGTGGCATTCCGTGGTGGCTACTCTTTTTTAAAAAAAAGAATAAGAAATAGTGAAAATAAAATTAGAAATCATACAGAATTTTACTAAGCAAAATAAGTATTTTTATTTTAATGTTTAAAAATGTTTGCGGGGCGTGGCGGTGTCCCCCTCTTATTTTAGTCCTTGGGAGCCTCAGGCAGAAGAATCACTGAAAGTCTGAGGCCAGCCTGGGCTACACAGTGAGACCCTGTCTCAAAAAGACCAAAAAGAAAAAAAAGAAATGAAAAACCTTAAAATCTTCAACAATAAAGATTTCTACTTCTAAAGTTCTTAAATTTTTATGGCTTATAATATCCAAACTGCATTACTCACAATATTCAGTTGAGACATCTTAGCAAACTCCCTTTCTTCAGTTAAGAAAGTAGAGGTCTAACTGGTCAAGGAACCTGTCCAAGGTCAGAGAGCAAGGTCATGACTACACCCACTTAACGATTCACCAACCACTGAGCACCTCAAATGCATAGCACTGGGCTGATGAATGAGAACAATGCCATATCAGAGTGCTGCAGCTTGTTTGTCAACAATCAACCTGTCTCAAATGAAAAGAATGACAGACCAGAGAAGGCTTATAACAGATTAACTGTAATCTGACCTTTATGTTCATTAATCTGGGAAAAGGAGATGAAATGGCCAACACAACGAGCAAATTCATTCTGACAACTACACACTGACAAGGAAGAAAACAATATTTTCAAACAATCCAAATCCATCTGCCATTAATAAAGTACCAATGATTTCTTTTAAATGAACTATTAGAAAAATAATCTTAATGTTCTTTTTTAATTCAAGCACTGCAAAAGCTGGATAATCACTGTTGCCATTAATTGCTTTCTTGTTGCTTGCCACTTTTTCCACTACAGGAAACCAAAGGACAGAAGCAAATTATACACTACGTATTTATGCGAGCAAGAGGAGTATACATCGCTTATGCTTATTGTATTTGTACTCTGGATACATTGCCCAGTTATTCTTTTAAAACTAAAATTCATCTAGTCCCAAACTGACTTAGCATCCTCCCTTGCGGGCTACGCTACATAATCATGACTCAGAAATGCGGAGCTAGAAGAGGCTGAGATAATATGCTGTCACACCCATATTTATCACACATTTCCTGAGTCATCTGGCTTCAGAATGATGATTTCTTTCCATTTTTCGCAGTTTGGCAACTACGTGTTTTGTGAATACTGAAGGATGCTTATAAATATTCTCTTCCCTTGCAGCCAGTAAATCTTTAAAATTAAAAGACAAAGTTAAAATGACTTCTGCACTTCGCCAACGTCTCCAGTAAATGTACCATACGTCTCACAACTTCAGTGTTCACAGTTTAAGACTCAGTGATGACTTTCAATCTTCCTGCGTGGGGAAAAAAGGAGGGGCGCTTTCTGCAGTTTATGGAAAACTATTTGGAGGCTTAGTCCTGATAGTTAAATCTTATTCTTTCTCCTTGGTCCTTCCCCCTCCATCTACTTCTGTTGATACCACACATCAGCCTCTTATGCCAAGGAACTCCCCCCCCCCACCTTCTGTTTAGAGACAGAAATGGAGAGACAAATATTATAGAAACAATTTCAAGGATCTGGTGCAATGACGGATCAATGTTTATTGAAATTTCAGGAAGCTTGATCTGTTGAGGACATAGTCAGCTGGTACAGCTCATATTTCTAGATAATGATCAGAGAGTGGCTGGGGGTGGGGTAGGGACAGAGAGGCTTCTGGGTAAATGACAACAAGGCTTCAGTGTGACTCGAAAACAAAACATGTTCACCTGGGAAATGCTTTGTGGGCTCCAAGGCCAACTCACTTGTGTATTTTACTAATTCTAAGAGGTGCATGGCTCTTCAAAGAAGCCTTGCTGTACTCTTCGAGATCACCCCTCCCGTTTCTTTCCTAGCATTGCCAATCTGACACTTATCTGCCTTTGTCTCTGTGTTGCCTTCTTTCCCTTACCAGAATATATGCATCTTGAGGGCAAGGATATCTCCTTTCTCAGAACCTGTAAGAGGCATGGACATGAACAGGTATTCAAACGTTTATCATTATTATTATTATTAAATTGGAATTTGAAGATTACTGCAATCTTTAAAACAAAAAGGAAAGGAAAATTGAGACCAAAATATTCATATTTCTTCAAAACTACTTATAGGATGACCCTGAAGTCTAGAAAGAACCCAGAATTCTTCAGCTATGAAACCCAGGCTTGCATTTTTAAGTGCTGCTGAGACAACAGTACCTCAGATGAGTCTGTCATCTGCAACCTTAGAAATCACAGAGGAATTTGTAATTCATGGTTATCATTAAAGTGTCAGACTATGTTTATTTACATATTCTGCCTACAGACAATAACTTCTTTGCCTACTCTACCCAAAATGATCCTAAAAAGTTATATAAGGCCTTATTTTAGCAAAAGCTAAGATTTTCCATGGGCCAAAGCAGCATAAATAATGGGGATGGGGAAGATAGTTCAGCACCGTAAGTGCCTGCCAGGCAAGCACAAGGACCTGGGTGTGACCACATGCCGAGCTGGTCTTGGAACCCCAGGTGTGCCATTGCTGGCCCCGGAAACCAGGGGTGGTGGCACACGCCTATAACGCCAGCACTGAGGAGGCTGAGACAGGAGGATCACTACAAGTCTGAACTGCGTGGTGAGACCCTGTACCAAATAAATAAATAATAAAAGATTTGTAAAAAGCAGCATAAATGTATTTTGTTCAACTTAGTCACTTTACAAGAAATATAACACACATGCTTCTCTGGCCAACGCATGAATTCCTTCCAAACAGGAGACTCCGTTATGCAAGATGAAGACTGTCCGGACCTTACATGAGCTACACAGCATAAGCAGCGTCATTAGCTACTACAAGGCACTGAAGAACGCAAGAAACCAGGACCAATGTGTTATTAAAGCCGGGCCTGGTAGCTCTAAGGCAGTATAGATTTCTGTGCTATTTATTTATTTATTATTATCACGGCAGGTCCCGCTCTCCTCGCCGCAACAATTCCAACTCGGCAGGACCCGTGTAACAAGGCGATAGTATCTGAGAAATAATGAGCAGAGGAATGCTGCGCTTTCTTTCAGAGCAATCTCAGGTGCGATCTCATACCGTAAAGGACCGGATCAATACTCCCAGCAGCAAGCCGCTCGATATCCCCTGAATTATTGCTTCATTTTTCTTCTTATTATAGATGAGTTGTGTTATTATTTTCCCCAAATCGATATTTTACAACCTTTTTTATCCGTTTCTCCATAAATTTTGTGATTACTTTAAACTGGGAATTCCGGTACACTAAATAAGATGCAGTATCTGAAAGGGACAGAGTGTACTGACATGGTTTTTGTTTGCTTGTTTGTTTGTTTGTTTGTTTCCGTTTTACTCTTTCAGACACAATGCCTTGTTTAAAGGTACATCATCATCGATAGCCAAAGCAAAATTCTCTCAGAGAAAAGTTTAACATAACCCTGTGCTTGCAAAATAAAAGTGCAAATTGTTTAAAATAGCAGAAGCCCCAAACAGCACAAAGCTGAAGAACACAAAAGAAGGCACGATTGATCAGCACTTTGCATCTGAAATTTCATCCCTAATGCGTTTTCTCCCCCCCACCCCAGTTAAAGGGCCAATGCAATCTTGCTCCTCACAAAGGAGATAACTCTAGGCACCTTGGAGAAATTTAATTGGCTTCTACAGCTGTCTCCCGCTAAGTGTTTAAAACATCGGCAAATCAAATCATGTGAACTCATATCCTATTCTGCTGTCGGTTTGTTCCAACCTTGATTAGTTAGATGTTAACATTAGCAGTGCCTACGCTTGACGAAAGAGATCTGAAATAGACTCTACCCCATGAATTCCGGGACGACTTGAGTTAATGCTGCGCTTCCTATGAAATAATGTGTGTTATTTGGCAGAGAACGCTCAGTTGCAACTAAATAATCATTACAGTGTAGCCAGTGGTAATTACATGGTAATTCACATTAACTTCATAATAAGCACTGTATTTTTCACTATATCCATTTGAGAATGAGGCAGAATCATGGTCTTTCATTTCTTTTTAATGCCACCCAAAATAAAAATAATGTAAAATCATTTTAAGGGCAGAAGGACAAGGAATTTAATACTGGTGAGTTAAGCTACAGATTTCATTAAAGAAATACTTAAATCCATTAAGTCCAATTAGACGTGGCATCCCAGAATTCACCAACAGTGGTTCTAATAAACTCATTAAAAATTTGGGGTGGTTTCTTTAGCAAATGGAAGAATATTATATTATAGGCTGTTATGTTATATTAAGGTTTTATAATTTTATGTGGCTCTTCTTTTTTATGTAAAAGCCTATGGAACTTTATAAGAATAGTTCTACTTAAATCAATGAGTCTTAAACAACAGTGTGCTTCTTGTAACATGCACTTAATAATGCAGTAAACTATTCTAAGTAGCATAGAGTAAAATGAGAAGCACTTTAATCTGATTGGCTGAAAGATATCAGGATATAGGTGCTCAATTCCTGTGGCATTGCCGTGCAAATTTATACTCAAATCTCCATTTGCACACATATTATTTAACTTAGGCAACTAGGAAGTCCTGAAGGCCCTCCTCCGTTATCATCTAGACCCTTGGAAAGAGTCACACCATGAATGCATCATACGGAAGTACACGAACTAGTTTCTGAGAAGAAAGCACTGGGAACAACTTTAATTGAATACTTATATTAGTGAATTAAATTAGGTCTGATGTAAATGAGATATCCTTAATTAGCTGCTGTTGGGAAAGCAGAATGAATATGTTTTAGTTTTTTACTCTCCACTCATTGCACTTAGCATCAATGGACAACTGGCCATTTTGGGTTTCCGCTAACAATTGAGAACCTTTCTTAGGAAGGCCTGAAAAAATACTCTTTTCTAGTGCAAGCTCCACATAAACTTTAGAGAAGCAATCTTTTGTACAAGCTTGATTTTTTAATAAAGTGGGATATACATGGACGCAATGGGGCCATTTTCATCTCTAACTATAGCAGACACCTGGTAACAGTTCGCACCCTTATTCATTGTCAGCTTGTCAGCCTGCCTGCCGCCACCAACAAGCAGTAAGCAAAACAGCTCACAGAGTTGGGGCACAGCAGAGATCTCTTTCCAAGCAGGTTTTAATTTTCACCCTGAATCTTGCAAGTATTATGCTCTCCGCGTTACCTGCAGTTATTTTGCCTCCACATGCACTAAGATCACTACATGCAGCAAAAGCTAACACTTCTTACCTCCAAGGACCATCAGGGGACTGAGGTTTTCTGGCAAAGTGGAAGTTACGAAGGCCCGGTGGCTGAGTGGAAATACCACCATAAGTGGCTTTAAACTGAGCACACAGTGAGGTACGGTCCATTTGGATGGAGCCCCCCAGGTCTCTGCCTAACAGAATCCTGGGAAGACAACTCTTCGGGCCCAAGGAGGGCCCCTGACATGTGCCAGTGTCCGCCAGATGCCCTGCTCTCCTGCAGGATCTCGACTGCCTAACCATTCTTCACAAATGGTGACAAAGGGCACTGGATTGTTCTGTGTAACTTGGATTTACTCAGAAGTGAAGAAAAGTTCTTTTTTTCTTTTGTCAACAGAAAGACAAAGACACACATAGTCCAGAACAATGATGTCAGTGACACCCTCCTGCCAAGAGATAACATGCTGGAAGGTCTCCAGAAGCAATCATCCACTCTACCTCATCCTTTCCTCGAGAGTTCACTCAGAGCCTGAGAACCTTAAACAATGAAACAGGATCTAACCGTTGACCATGGTAATGGTTGCTGAATATACTTGATATAAATTCACACATTGGATGTCTCTGTATATCTGGATATTTGCAAACTCATTCACAAAGCAATTAGTAAATCCACTTACATATGACACTACAGTTCTCTATGCATTCCTAAATTGGTTCGAGAAAGGCTGTTCCATTATTTTGCTTTCATTTATTTTTCCAAAAATTATTAGAATTGGTTCAGGCTGTCTCTGAGGGCCATGCCTTCTTCTACCTCAGATTTACTGTATCTGTTCTTGTGGGTTAATTTTTTATAACATACACCATTTACTCAGTACTTACTATATACTGTGTGTTATATGAAGGTTTTCACGGACATCATCTTATTGAATCTTCACCATAAACCTATGGTAAGGAAAGGAAGTCTCCAATTGGCTTCCAACAACTACCAAGAACTCAGGGCAAGATTTAGACTGGAATCGGTTTGCATACTAGAGAACCATGGCATGAAACTCTTGTTTTTAATAACTAAACAAGTTAGAAGGTTACACAGAGTGAAGACAAGCTCTTGCCTCACTGGCTAAAGAAAAGGAACCTGATATAAAGATCTCCTGCTAGCAGAGGGACCTTAGTGCTGTGTTGAAAACTCTGTAAGCTTTGTTTTCATTATCTATGAGGAAGTCAATATTCATCTAACTAGGTTTAAAGCTTATATGAACCTATGCCTGCATATTTTATCATTGCCTTACTCGCTCATCCATTCATTGGTTTGACTAGTGTCTATTCTGGCCTGCTCTGGCTAAGCATGAAAAATGCAGGAGTGAATGAGACACACAGTCCTGCCTTCCTGTAGTTTGTATTCAAGAGACACGCAGACTAAACATACACAAAAAAACCAACCAGATCACATCAGCTGGTGCCACTAATACAAGTGCTACGTATAATCACAGTGTCCATGCTGGGAGGCAGCCTCAGAGCCTGCAAGCCTTTCTCATTATCAAACTGTGCCCATAGAAACTAGAAGACAGGGTGAGACTGGTATAAGCACATTTTGGCAATAAAAAAAAAAAAAAAATCTGAGCTATCCAAAGGTGTAATCAGTGACTCAGAGGAATACAGGCTGATGTGAGCCTCATCACTAGGTGACCTGTGTTCTACCACAATGAAGCACTCCATTTCTTTCTAAACTTCATTGTGAACTTTTAAAAGTGGGGTAAAAATATTTTCCTTTCTGACTGCACAGGAAGCAAAAACAAATCAATAAATGCGGAAGGTCTGGTCAACTAGAAAACTTCATTTAAGTAAATTTACATAAATTTACGGTCATAAGATGGACATGAGACCTACAGAAATTCAACCAGACCGTACTTTGATCTCTGACATATTCTGAGAAAGTCACAATAATTTTTTTGTTTTGATGCTGGTAATTTTATTAACAGAAATTTCTAAACTTTTACAGGTCCAGCATCCTTCGGGTGGATAACACTCGGCGGAAGCCTGATAAATGTCCCAGTCTG
>NDGM011215652.1:0-12868 GCA_002564305.1 Octomys mimax | reverse complement strand
AATCTTTCTTCTCATTGAACTAAGAGAAAGTAGCTGTATATCTATCCCAACTATTTTGTATATTTTGATCCTCATTATTCTTGTTTTTCAACTTCTACTTCTGCTCATCTCACTGGGAAGTTGTAGGGATTAACTCAGACAATTCATAGAAAGTACTTTGTTGATTGTGAAGTAGCTTAATTCAATGAAGAAAAACAAAGATTTTGGCCACAGATGGCCCAGGTTTAAATCAAGAATCAACTGCCACTTATGAATGGTGTGGCCTTGTCCAGGGTAGGAGCGTCTTCTCCCAACCCTGGGATGCCCTGGGGACATAAGGCTGAGAAAGCTGCCATCCAGCCTGAATAGCTCCTTAAGCGAAACCAAAAAAGTAGCCTCTGAAATTGCATGCACTGAGATAAAGCACATTCGATAAAAGTATCTGACATGCAGTGAGACATGAACAAATTAATTTAATTTTGGTTATGTTTGGTATAAATTTGGAAATATTCGGAGGTGCGAAATGCCATGCCTCCTCTTCAACCAAGACTGCCATACAGCTTGAGCTCAGATGACACTCACATAGGATCAGGTATACATTCCCTCCACTGTAGTTATACAGTATGGTGGCCTTGTCTCCATAAGTACCATTTTTCTTTCAAATTATTAATAAAAACAACAAGTGCAATTTGCATGGAGTTGTTAGATAGTACAGAATTTTTGCTAAATTCTATCCCAGTAGTAATTCTTTGAAACTCCATCTCCTCCTTCAAAAATGTTTTTGCTTTAAATTTGGTTCAGAAAAATTTGTGATACCAAGCCAATTGGCTGCATGGATATTCATGGGCCTGTTCCATACTGGCAAAATGGAAAAAGTAAAGCATAGTCATGGCCGTTGGTTGTTACAGACCCATGACCTGCCATAAGTTCCAGTGCAACTTGGGCTTTACCAACAGCTTAATCAGCTACTCTGTTTTAGCTCCCTCAAATATCTTATCCTCCTGGAATATGCAGCTTCGTCCTTTCTTCTGTGTGGTAGGATAAGTAGGTGTCCATTCCACTTTGTTTAGCTTTCAGGCATATTGAAATACAAGTGAATTTAGTGGCAGCATTATGTATATGTGTGTGTCAGTGTATAACATCAAACTGAGCTAAGCAGCGCCTGGGCACAACCTGGTAACATCAGTGTAATTTGCCCACATTCATTATATAGGGAAGCTTGTGCCCTACAAAGTACCCTTCTCCCTTTTCTAATCATGGTCCCAAATGTTTACCTGGGCTGCCCATCTGCCACGGGCTAGCCAGACTCTAGCTATCCATGACTACTGCTGGGCTTGGATTTTATTCAAATAGCTTCGAACCCCACCTCAGCTGTAGGCTAAAATATGGAGAGAACACTGGTTTCTTGGGGAAGAAAAGGCTTTACTGTTTCTCTTACACTTGTGTCTCACTGGAGTGGTCTCCAAGCACAGCTCTCAGCTCTGGAGTTGAGGGAGGGCCCTTCAGGCACTATGCACAGGTTCTTTATGGGCTCAAGGGGGAAAACTTCCTGTGCTCCTCTGCAGCACAACCATCCCTAAGCCCCTGTCGATTATCACTTCCACCAGAGCCCCTGTGCCCAGGAAGTAGTGTGCTCACACGTGATGAAGTGGAGGAGGGGATGCTGCAGCCACAGCCCTGCTCCTGTCAAGCAGGAACTGTGTCACACTGCACCACAGACATACACCTCAGGTAGCTCAGCACTGCGTGAAGAACACACCCGCGTTCTCTTTACCATTCCACCTGCTTCTTAAGTTCTAGAACTTAATCTGGTTCTGGGGGACCAAATTCAGGTTTAAGTCTGGTCTACTTTGTAGATGACCATTATTAATTCACTTTACCCCCATAAATATCCCAGTCCATCTATAAAAATAAGAATATATATATATATATATATATATGTTAAATACTAGCATTTATTTATTTAGCACTAGGTAACTCTTTATGCTTTTACAAATTCCTAGAGTCACTGAGTATGTAGACAGAGTGAATGTTTTGGATTTCTAAACCAAATTGATAAATTACATATGTACAGATACATGTATTTTTATTTTCAGTAAAGCTTTGCATGCTAAAATCTTACCTCCCTTGCTCGAGTACCTAGATTCTCAGGTACAGCCTAATCTTGATGCTAGATCCCTGCCAGGAGCTGCTATTCTGGCAATAGTATTATTAAATTGTGGCTACTGAACACTGAAGAACTAGTGATCACTTTCCACAAGGTACTGCCTCATTTGTATGGCTCAGGGGTGGCCTTCCTAATTTGACTATCTTGAGGTAAATGATTCAGAAGCAATTTGACAAAGGTATAATTTCTACTCAGCTTCTTAGTGCCATGCTATAATACTATTTTCCAACTGTCAGCGCAGTTAATGCTGGGTTGTCGCTCAGAGGGAAGTCGTTACAAAAAGAAGGGGTTGGTTAGAAAAAAAAAGAAGAAAAGATTGCAATGAAAATAAACTTGAGGGCTGGAGAGATAGTTCAGCAGATGAAGCTCCTGGTTTGGCAAGCTCAGGGACCAGGCTTTGACCCCCAGTTTCTCATGTCGCCCCCAGGGTGCACTGAGCAGGAGACCGAGTCCATGCTTGGTGGTGCACACCTGTAATTCCAGTGCTGGAGAGGATGAAAACAGGAGGATCACTATGAGTTCAAGCTGCATAGTGAGACCCTGTACCAAAAACATAAAATGAAAAAAAAAAAAAAAACTTTAAAACTAAACTGGCCCAGACTCATGGAGGAGATTCTAGGATCCATTTGACATTAATTTTATCTATCTTTCTTAAAGTAATATTTAGGTATCTACAGGATAGTCCTCTTGTATGTACAAGCAAACTAAGGAGAACAAAGGTATTTTATATTCTCTATGACTCAAGAAAGTTTCCTGTAAAATCAGGGTGATTTGGTTTACAGCTCAAAGACTAAGTTCAACAGTATTGCCTTTTGCAAGATCAGTTCTACAGAATCAACTGTCATGTAAACTATTCAGGGATGATGTTCCATAAAATGATTTCTTGTTTCCAAATTTGGGAACATCTTTTTTTTTTTTTTTTTCTTTCCCAGAACTGGGGATGGAACTCAGGCTGTTGCGCTTGCCAGGCAAGCGCTTATACTACTGAGCCGTCTCCCTGGCCCTTGTTTCTAAATTTGGAAAATGTGCTTTATATCTTACCCTTCTATAAGAACCATAATCTATAAAAAACATTAAGAATGAACATATAACATCATTTAATCTTGCATTGCCCACATTTATTTGACCAGGAAAATTTCCATTTAAAGATTTTACACTATTATAAAATAGCTAACTCCTCTGTAAGTCAAACTTTTTAATCTACAAGAGAAGACATAATATCTAGCTTACATTGTTTTTAGAAAATATTGAATAAATCCTCACACAGCATGAGCACATCCTCTGGCACACTTAAAACTCTAAATGTTGACTATTTTCTTTTTTGGCTTCAGTTATCATTAAAGTCACCACTTCTTGAGGAGGCTAGTTTGACAATTGCAATATTAGCTATGAAATATTATTAGCTGGTGAGTTTGGTTTGTTTGTTTGTTTTTTCTCTCTGAGAGGGAGAAGCACACTTCCCTGTTCCTTGAATCTGGGCTAGCTTTGTGACAGGTTTTGACCTGTAGAAAATGGCATAAGTAGTGAGTTCCAGCCATGGGCTCCAAAGAAAGATCTGGCACTCCTGAATTTGCATCTTGAAACACCTGGTAAGGGCCTTCATGAAAAAGAAGTCCCAAAAAATATATAGAGGACTAGGCTAGCTGGAAAAAGGTCCCATCATTCCATCCAAGGTCGTCATAAGCAGGCCACCTACACCAACGTGCCAGCTGATCACAGGCACAGGAGACCACTCCACCTGATCCACACTAGAAGAACCCCCCAATGGAGCAGTGAGTCATGGGTGAAACAAGTAATTGTTATTTTAAGCCAAGAATTCTAAATAAGTTCATTGTGCAGCCACAGCTAATGGATACATGAGGCGAAAGTCTCTGCTGTGTTTATTTTACATGCAGTCTCTGAGGAGCTTTTAAATACAGTGTGATGTGTTAACACAGTATCCATTTTTCTATTTATGAGCAGTCACTGATCCATAAAAGCTTCTGTTTGGAGTTTAAAATGCTATCACAAAGATTCCATTCAAACCTATTCATATCTGCATGTAATCACACCATCAGAACCACTTTGAACCCAGAAGGACAGCAATCTATGTACCGTCAAAGATATTATCACTGTCATATTTATCTTTATGTAGTAAATATGATATGTAAGTCAATGAATAAAGCACCCTTTGGAAAGACAAGATGCTCCTCAGATCTTACTTGGAATGTCATTTTGTAGAACATCTGTTAGTATTTCTTATTAGAAAAATAGAACATTATCTCTTTACTCCATCATTGTCCTTAAAGACCACTCAAAAACATCAAAATATCAGAACACATTTTGTTTAATGACTTACATTTAAAACGTTGCATGTCTTATTGCATTCATTCTGTGGGCATTTGGATAACATTACCGACTGGGGAGTACTCAGACTTTCAAAAGGAATTTTCTGATGGTACATAATGCATAGAACCCATGAATAGCTTTTCTCATGAGGAGTACTACAATAAGAAATTTCATCATTCCATGGGATATCGCAACACAGTGAATACTATTATCATTTATTATAATAAAAGCAAAGTCCAGGAACATTTCCTAAGCTAATTCAATAATTCCTAAAACTCGTTGATTATTGTCTTAATACTTAGACAGCATTGATTCAAAATGAATGTCATTCCAGCCCTCAAGAAGCTCCCTGTCAAGTGAAAAATTATTTACCTAAATATTGATTAGAATTCAAACTATTTTCAATAACTCTGATCTTGACATTATCGATAGTGGCAATTGATTCAGTTATTATAGACATATTGATAATCAGGTATCAACTGAATCAATAATTTGTACTATTTTTTCCTATCACTTGTTTAAAAATTATTATTATACTGCAGTCCTGACAATATCCACCCTAGAACCCGGGCACCAAGGCCTTTGGAATTGCTTCTCCACTACTGATCAGCGGTGTCAGCTGGGTTTTATACAAATACACTCACTTGTGGTTCATTTTAGGTAAAATTTATGAAATCAGTGGATGAAGTCTTTGAAATTTATAAGAACATGCCACCATATGAAACTGACCAGAGTTCAAATTCTGAGTTTAGGCAATTAATATCCGAGTAATACTGAGCGAATTATAAGACCTCCCTTTCCTTTGGCTTTTCACTTTTCTGCCTCCTTGCTACATTGATGTCCAAGAGGAAAATGACATCATCTCATAGAATCACAATGCTACCTTACCCTTTACCATGTTTCTGACTTCATTTCCATGAAGTTGGGTGTACAGTAGTCCAAGAAGTTCAAAAATTCCAAATGTAGAGGACCACAGCTGTTCTTGAAAGAAGAACAATTATCTCCATTTTGGCTGAGCACCAGATTCCCAAAACATTAGATACTATCTCAGTAGCATAATGCAAATTACTTTCTCTGCATATGGCAGAGGTGTGTAGGCCACCTACCTAGCTCAGCTCACAGTACTCACCTACTTCCCATGATTCCCAGCAATTCCTCCTCAAGTCACTCCTCCACTGCATAAATCCCAGGTATGGATTAGCCTCTTTGTTCCAGAAAACATCTTCATGGATGGACTTAAGGCCCCTTGGCACCCCAATAATTATAAGTATATTTTAGTGTCTTTACTTTTGCAATGGGTTGCACTGGGAATGGTAAATTGGAATTAACTTGATGGGATTCCAATAACATATTTTTGAGATTATAAGTATTGACCTGGACCAAGACAAGAACCTGGAGGAGACCTCTACACCCAAACCAATGCAGTTGAACACAACAGCAGCAGAAGCAGCTACATGCAAAGAGCACAGAAAGATGGCGCACACTGGACACAAATTAATGAAAGTACCACGGAGCTGAAGAATAACTTGAGCAATATATATTTTCTTCAGTTAATACAATAACTTTATTTCTCATACAGGGCCTTTTACATAGGAAGTTAGAAATAAAAAACACAGTTCCCCTTGTGCTACACTTTCTCCACCCAGAGTTTTCCCCCAATCTTCTCTGTACCCACAGGGCTCATCTGAAACACATGCGTTTTGTTCTTCAAAGGCAGGCATCAGCAATTGTGTGAGTAGTTTGAGAAGAGACAAAACCTACTTGATGAAGGTCACAACATAAGGATGTTTCAAATAAGCTTGTGAGAAAAATTACTGTTCTACTTCAGTTTTTTTTAAAAAATTGTTTAGTACATTTAGAGTATAACTCTAAATACAATTTGTTCTACCTTCCCTTTCTCTTTTCTCTTTCTCTCTTTTAGGTTTTCCCTGGCCTAAAGGCCTTAAGAATACACACACACACACACACACACACACACACCCTACACAAATCCTGAACTAATTAAAACAGCCTCCTTTCAGTTTAAAAGGAAGCTGGATTTCCTTCTGGGCTTTATATTCCTGTCAAATAATTGTGGTTTCTTCAAAGGCCACCATGATTGACTTTACTTCTTCTAGTCTGCCTGGATCAGAATTTCTACTCTGCTGCCTGCTTCAGCCATGACAAAAAGGGTTAGAAAATCTTTGTTTTTCTGTTCTCTTATGTCAGCCTCAAAATATACCTGGATAGTAAGTCACTTATACATTTGGTACAAAGAGCCAACAAAGAGGTGGAGCAGAAGGGGCAGGGGACCAAGTTCACTTACTATACTGTGGGATCCAACACCAGCCAGGCAGTCCTGGGTGCACTGCTGCAACTGTAGAGCCTCCCAGGCCAGAGTCTAGATCTCACCCAAAGTCAGCAGCAGCAGTTGCTGCAGAAGCACCTGCACAGGGCCAAGAGGATGCACCTGCAGGCCTTTGTCAGCCTGCCTGAGGTGGGGAACAGAATGGGTAGCATTTAAAACAGCAAGAGTTTCAACCAGGTGGAAATGAAGACTGAAGTGATTGGCCTCTCGAGTCAGTAACAAGCTGTGAGGCATGGCCTGCCTAGAGACCAAACTACCAATTCCTTGGGCTTCATGTGCTTCAAGGGCCCTGCTCAGCCAATAAGAGCACAAGTCTCTGTATTGTCCTGTAAGGCACAGGCAGGGACAAAATGTACAGAATCTCAGCAAGTCTTGCATTTGTAATTCAACATGAGACCTCCAGTTTATGTAACCATTTACCAAGTGCCTCAAGCAAAGCATCCTTTGAACAATATAGTGTATTTTACAGCACATAATACATTCAAAATTAATATATGCATAGCTAAATTTTCATAAGGTTTAGAATTATTGGGTCTTTTTAAGACTCAAATCACATTATTAACACTAATCTTTGTCATGTAAGCTATAGATATTGAGACTTAAATTAGGCTGTCCTGTGAGAAATAATAGCAGTGTTATGTATTTTGATTTTCTATTTGTTGTAAAAGTAGTCAAGGGTAAAAATAAATTTTTTGGGGTTCTGGCTAAATAAATTCTTATTGTATTCTAAGAGGTTTAAAAGTTATAAATCTACTTTCTACAAAAGTAACAAATATGATTATTCACATCATTCCCATTGACAGGACCAGTAGTGTAGGTCTTTTCCTTAATTATGAAACACAACATAGTTTTTTGAACACTTGGCCCTTGGGGTATCAGTGCACTTGTTTGTAGCTTCCTTGAATCTAACAGGGCACCATCTGTCAAAAGACATGCAGACCTTTCCACAGCCTTGTGATACAGTAACAGAGTGGTGCATACTTTCCACGGCAGACTGCCACCTAATTTTTCAAGGTATAATGTCCCTCTTTAAAATTAAATTCTTTATAGAATGACCATAGTGCAGAAACTCCCTTCTGAAATTTACATCTCTTGAAGCAGGATATTGGGGATAAAAACAAAACCTTACAAATACTTGTTTATCTGCTCTGGTGATTTAAAAGAGAGCAAGTGATGCTCATGCAAAGCTGAGCAGGAATAAGCAATTGATCTAGGACCAAGAGGTCACAAGTGTGCAAGGGTGGCAGATAGTGAATTGTGGCAGAGAATGCACAGGGGGGATGCGCAGTGGGAAAAGACAAGGACTCAGGGGACTGCAGATGACAGGCCCCTTACAAATAGGATGTGTGGTCCAAGGCTCCCTGGATATGTGAACCATGTGTGTGTGGGGGGTGCAAGTATATGTATGCATATGTGCAGTATTTGTATGTGCACATATATATACACATATTATATACATATGTATGTATATGTGGGAATACAAGTCTATGTATTTATATGTATCAAGTATTTTCCTATTCATACATGCCTATGATAAAGTTTATTAATTAGACACAGTAAAAGATTAGTGATAACAATAAGAAAGAGCAATTAAAACAATATACAATAAAATATCTCTCACGCTTTGGACAATAGCGCTGATGGGAGAAATGTGCGGGCTGAAGGGAAGGAAATAGAAGAAGGAGAAGTTCAAATTTCCTTTCCTGATTTCTAGTCCTGGAAGCTCCTCTCTAAGAAGCATAAAAGCTAGCCGTTCAAAGATGATGTTCCAGACCAACCTGTGCTACCAAAGTCATCACAGTAAAATTAACAGTCTTCCCTGGTGGCCTAGAGAGAGTATCTTTCATTTTGAGAACTTAAAAATACATTGCACCCACTGAACTAACTGGGGGTCCTTTGAGACGTTCTCTCTGAAGTGCACCCTCCTTTGTAGAGATCCTTTTGTTTAGGAAGCACCTTTGTGCTTAGCTCTAAAAATGCATTCACTGAAGAGACTGTTTCCTTTCTTAGTTCCTCTCAACTGTCTTCATGGGAAAATGGTCTTTTCATCATTCAGAAATTGTTTTCTGTTTTGAAAAGTCATACATTGTTTCTTATTGCTGAGATTTCTCCTTGGATATTCAATCAGTAATAAAGAAAGTTATTTTATTTAGCTAACCAACTCTTTAAGCATTCAGATTTTAAAATGTGCCCTCTTAGTATTTTAAAACAAAGTAGTGTAACATTTCTTTGCTCTTTTCACATAAAAATACTTGGAAATGACACCAGTTTCAGCATGAAGATTTTTTACAAAAGGAGAAAGGAATATATAAATTTAATGCCTTTGAGGCATTCAGTGAATACTGTTTTTCACAAAGTGACAAAGTCTTCTGCTCAAAGTCCTCTGTAGCTATTTATTAAACTTCATGAGAGATAAATGAAATAAAATTTCCACACTGTTTTGAAAAGATGATCAATAAAGAAGGCAAAAACACTGGCACCTAGAGGACAAAGTGAATGTGAACCAAGAAATCACTGGGGACTTCTGCGTAAACACAGTGGTGGTAAGACCCTCTCTTCAGGGGCTGGGGAGATGGCTCAGTGGAATAAGCGCTTCCCTGGCAAGCGTAGGGACCTGAGTTCAATCCCCGGTTCCACAAAAAAAAAAAAAAAGACCCTCTCTTCCATCCATCCTACTATACCATTAGCTGTTCTGAGGGAAGGACCTCTCACAATGTTCCTATAACTCCTGCTCAGAAGTGGTATTCAAAAGACATTAACTATAAAATTTTCTACCATGGCATCCATGTTAGATAACAATGTTTCCTGGATCTTGTTCAAACTGAGAAAACACAAGCCCAATGAATTTTGAACTTATGGAGACTGGGAGAGCTTCAGAAACAGGACACAGTAAACTTCCCTCACCTCTTTGTGAAAGCTGGTCACACAGAGACTCTCTGCTCTACCTGGCCTGAAGAAAAGTCATAAGACCCTCATTGCAAAAGGTTCTATCCTATCCTGGGAGGAAAGGATACTGAACATAGACCCCCAAAAGAATCTGAATAAGTAGTCCTCTCTGTATTTCTTCCTTCAATCTATGACCATTAGATCATACACTTTGTCCACCTACATTGTACACGGTCATCTATTCTTGAGCAAACTTAACCATGAAAATTAAATATTTCCTTTGGGAATTAATTTCACAATGTTCTTACGATATACAACTTTTACATTAAATACATGTGCCATGTTTTCTTTGTGTCGTCTATCATATTTTCCTGCAGAAGCAATCCCAAAATTCCACAACTTAGGACTTTTTCTCTTTACATTTCCCTATGATGGGCTGCAAGAATGCTACACAAAATATATTACCTTGGAAATTGAGGAAAAAACAGAAAATCTGTTCCCTCCTTTCTACCCTGAAGCCCTCCATGAGATATTTGTCCTGCACAGTAACTGGAGAAAAGAGGTATCTTGTTGACACACAAAGAACAATCTGAACAAACAAACTAATATTAAGTTCCCTCTAGTTTTCTTTTCCATTAGATCAAAACCGTCTCTCCTCCAATTATACTTCCACATGTCCATTCCTCCTAAAACATCAGTGTAAGTACAGAGCTTTCTGGGTTTGATGACTCCATGTCAGCTGAAACATGTATTAAGTGATAAAGCTTTTTCCTCATTAGTGTGTATAGTGTGTATTTGTTATGGATCTTGTTTATAACCCGTGTTATGGGTGAGGAAAAGATGTTACTTATTCTTTCTTATACCTCTAAAGGCTATATATTTTAAAAGATTTTTTCTAACAAACATGGATTCATAATGATTTTTAATGAGAAAACCATGAATTTTATTAACTTTTACATTATTAAGCCTGAAGATTATGAAATTGTTAGAATTAAAAGGAACTGAGTATCTACCATATGTTGAAAAGTTGAACAGGAAATATAAAGTTTAAAGTACAGATAATAATAAATATGGTCTACTAGAAAGAAATTTACAGAAAGATATAAAATAATTCTATGGCAAATAGTATGTACTTCAAAACAGAGTTTTAAAGGAACAAAAGAAATATTTCCTTTTTTTTTTTTTTTCCAGTACCGGGGATTGAACTCAGGACCTTGCACTTGCCAGGCAAGCACTTATTCTACTGAGCTATCTCCCAGACCCAAAACTGAATATTTTTCTGCATAAATTTGTGTGATAGTTGTGGTATCAACTTGATTATGAAACGTCTAGTAGCTTGGTTTTAGCACTGATCTGCCTGTGTCTAGATGACTGATTTTACTTAGTTATTTATTTTTGCAGCACCAGGGACCAAACTGGAGACCTTGCACTTGCCAGGCAGATGCTTATGCCACTGAGCTATATCTCCAGCCCTAGATGACTGACTTATCACAGAGGGTAGACTCACCCTGAGTTTGGTTGTCACCACCCGATAATAAAATAAAAGGCTTGTAGCATTGATGAAATAGGAAAGGGAAAGGGAAGCAAATCTCCTTCCTGCCTCTTAGGAGGAGTTCTTGTTTTTGTCCTTGGCATAGTATTCAGTGTCTAGGATTCTAGCACAAACTCTGCAGCTTCCCAGTAGGAAATCACGGGACCTTGCAGTGAGCGCCAAGCCTTTTATTTTGACTGGCTCCTTTGGCTCCCAGGGTTCCCCAGGTTCAGGTACTTCTTTTGCATTTCTCTACACCTGACCCTACAGGCAGCCACTATAAGCTTGCCCCATAAATCATACCACCTCAGAACTGGAAAGATGTCCGTGTCTCTTTCCAGACTAAATAATTTGTATGAGTCCAGTACGATTCCAGTAAGTTCTCAATATATTTCTTAAGGGGAAAAAATCAAAGTCAACTAAAATTTTACAGACAGGCTAATCGCTTACCAAAGCCAAAATATTTGGGAAAAAACCCACAAGGTAGCAATATATATATATATATATATATATATATATATATAGTCAAAATCAAGTGTTAGTACCTCTATTATCACAATGACATGTATTTGACACAACGCTGAGTCCTAACAGGACAGATATTAATGGACCCTCATTATATATTTATATGGAACTCATTATTGGTTGGAAGCAGATGCTCATGTCAATTGATGGACACATAAAGTTAGAAATTATTAAGGGAAAAATAAAATCAAAACCTTACCTCCCAAAAATATTCATCAGCGATGTGCATTTGATTCTTTTTATTTTAGGGAAAGGTCTACAGGGTGCTCAGGGTCTCACTACTATATCAGACTTGTAGTGACCCACCTGTTTACAGCCTCCCAAGAGCTGGGATTATAGGCACATGCCACCATACCAAGTTTTAATTGCCATCTCAGTGCACCCCGGGGACAGGGCCAGCATGGCAGACCTGGTGATCAAAACCCAGGTCCCTGTGCCTGCTTGCAGGTGCTTTAATCTGCAAAGCTATTTGGCTGGCCCAAACATTTGGTTCTTAAGAGTGGAAAGTTAAGCTGTAAAATGTTTTGAATATAATAACATCTTGGAGTAATTGAGAATTAGAAAAAAAAAGTAAAAGAAAGAAAAAAAGCAAGCAAGCAAGCCATTGCTCAAGTTATGTTGCTCACAGATATTCCAGTCTGCAATATGACAAACACATACACTGAAAGAAAATAAAATACCTGTTCCACATTATGTCTAAGATGTTTGATATTCAGACAGATACTTATGTTAAGCTCAACTGCCTATGTTGTAGGGTAATAATAATAAGATTCTCTTCTGGAAGGTTAACAACCTAAGTATGCAAACCAAAAATTAGAGAAAAAGAAAGGCTGCAAGTTCAGACAACATTTTGGCCCTTGGCCTTCAAGGTCAGTGAAGACTCAGGACATAGGAGAACCTGTACTGTAACATCATGTAACTCAGTAATGTCCCAAATTTTCTGAGCAACGAGATTATGGGGCCACACAGGAAAGTGATCAATGATGTAGAGTGTGCGTAAGGCAAGTCACATAGAGGGAAAACATTCACTCCGGCTTTCACCGAGAGCAAATTGGTCAAGCAATGGCCATGACTCATCCACATGGCTGACACTGACAAAGGATGT
>NDGM011215635.1:1279-14882 GCA_002564305.1 Octomys mimax | reverse complement strand
TACACTGTACATTGTTATCGTCTTAGTGGTTATCCATAGTACAAGAAGCAGACAGGATATTCTCAATCTACATTATTTTTATGACAAGTTATAGAAAGACAATGGCGACTCCATATTCTGCCAAGAAGTAGGACAAAGTACAAGAGGAAATACCAAGAGCACCCGAGTTCAAAATCTAACGTGTTATTTACCAGGTGAGAGCTTTGGGCAAGGTGACCGAGCTGCTAGGATGCTCCATTTGCCTTAAAGAACACATTGTCTCTCAATGCTTCCGGGAGGATTAAGTGAGATGATACACGCAAAGATTCAAAACAGGAGCCGCCACGCGGTAGGCAATTAATGGCTCCTCTCTTGGGAAATTTCAGGCTGAATCCCCAATCTGACTTGAGGGGTTAATTAAACACTGCAGTGGTCTCAACACACGCATACATGCCCCTGCCACCACCAGCGGCAGCAGACTGCCCCATAGTAATGGAAAGAGTTAATCCGTCGCTCCCCTCCCGCTCCCTGGCTGCAGTATGGGTGGGTTCTCCCTGCTCAGATGTCTCGGGTGGAATGTTTATGTTCCTGTTTCTTTTTCCAATTCCTAAGGCTTACAGGGGTAGAACATTGTGCATTCAAGCTTCTACTTAAAATTAATTAAAATGTTTGTACAAATTGACTATTCCTGTTTTACTAAATCTAGTAAATGGAAGCTTTAAGATTCCCTCAGAAGAAAAATAAATTACCACTGCCACTAATGACTGTCAAGTTAACACAATGACAAAAAAGAGACACAATTTAGATCACCCAAATAGTATAAAGCTCGTCTTAATGATCAAGCCGGAGCCTGCCCTCCCCCTCCCCCAGTTCTCAGCAAGGGCGGAGATGAGTTCTCAGTGATATTTACACAGCAGGCATCCACAGGACTAGCCACTCGCGTTTGATGTTTTAAGAAAAACGAATCCTGATTAGTTGGAGCTTTCAGAAGAGCAAATACCTGGAGAAACCTTGGAGATGGTTGGGGAGGCTCAGGCATCAAAGCAGAGGTGAAATGCCTGAAGCCGGACAAGTAATACCTTTGGCTGGACTAGTTGTGAAGATGGAATTTCCAATAATGTATCTTTTACAAGTCATTTGAAAACTGATTTAAAACTCTTTAGAAGAGACTTGAGAACATAATACTCTGAACCTAGGGCCCAAGTGAATTGTCGTAACAGGTGGTTGCTTCATACCCCATGGAGGCAACGGATACGAAATAATACATGGGAGCAGCTGGGTTTGGTGGAAGGGAAAAAAGGATGAGAGAACCGTGGCTCTGAAGCAATTTAGGATGGCACCCATGGGTCATGGATGCCAGGCAAACACAGTTTGAGTCCCTAGCACCAAAGCCGTTGCTGCTACATTGTCCTCCAAGGTTGCAGAGTTGCCTTGGTGTTAGACAAATAGTACTCTATCATGAAAGGTGAATTTGGCTCCTAGCTATATCCCTGCCATTCGCAATTCATTTGGTGGGCAATAAAGTTTGACCCCTACTGGATACCATACTAAAAATAAATACACAGCATAAAGATCTGTAAGAAGAAAAACAAAACCCTATAAAGGTATCAGGAAAACATGTAAGATTATTTTCATGGGTGGGGAGATATAAGTAAGGCATGGTTTCTTAAAACTATGAAGGAAAAGAACATGGGTTGAATTCACATAAAGTTTAAATCTACTTGACAAAAGGTACTGTGAGACAAAATTAAGTAATGAGCAACACAAGAAAAATAGTTTCAAAAAATTTACAGAATGAAATTTGCTATCTAAAACATCCAAGGAGCCCTTATAAATCAATAAAAAGCAAAGATCTGGGTGAAGGACCCAACAGAAGTTATATAAATTGTCAATAAAAGTATGAGAAAATATTCAGTTTGATGAACAACTAAGTAACCGTAGCTAAAATACTAATGAGACCCAATTCTTAGCTTCTCAGCTGGGGAGGAAAATGAGAAGCAGGCTCACACTCAGGACTATCACGGCAGAGGGGACCGGGCTCTGCCAAGCATGGCTGGAAGGAGCAGAGAGCCACACTAATGTTCAGGGAGATTATTTATTCCTCAGCGGGCAGCTCCCTGGCTCACCCTGAATCCCTAAGAAGACTGGGGCGGTGGGAGGGGGAAGTGCCTCAGTGCCTCATTTTCCCCACTTACTCCCTAGCTAGAACAGGAAGACCATTCTGTGCAGGCAGAAGACTGTGGAAGGTGGGAAGCAGAAGCAAGACGTGATTATGAATAAGGTTATCAGTGCAAAGCCCACCACGTGTTCCGACAGCGACGGTCACCTCTGGCCCACACAGCCCCGCAACTGCCTGCCCAGAATATGCTGGCATTTTAGTCGGTCTTGGCTGGGGCAAGATGCAGTGGACTCCAGTGATCACAGGAAACCAGAGGCGGCCTTCCGACAGCTGGGGTCAGGGTCCCGGGCTCAGCGGGCCTGAGTTCAGGTGCACCTGCTTCCCCATTCCCAGCCTGTCAAATGGCACATTAATAAGCAAGAAAGAGATTCGGGGAAGAATTTCCAGAAGGACAAAAACTCATCAGGTGTGTCAAATCTCTGACATTCAGGAGCCATGTGGGGAAAGCAGCACACGCTGACTTAAGCACGAAAGTATGGATGCTTTAATTAATCCGGGGTGAATTTAATTGCTTTAGTTAAGTGGAAATCGGGTTAAAAATGATGCGGAGCATGCTGGGGTGTGTTAAAAACATGACATATGAGTTGGATGAATCGATAAATTAAAAGTGCACAGATGTTTTAATTAAACCCAGGGAAGTTAACGAAGATCGCAAGAGACTTTTAAGCCTATGATTAATTCAATTCATTTAAAATACCTGTAGAGATATGGAGACGCCTCCATTTTCAGAGTTATAAAAGTTCTCAATCGATAAGTACTTAAGCTGTTCTTAAAAACAGTCTAAGGTGTGTGTGTGTGTGTGTGTGTGTGTGTGTGTGACAACAGCAGTAATTACATAATAAATATTTAAATTCTGCAGAGTACACTGTATAGTAAGCCTCTCGGCAGCGCAAGTCCAGATAGAAGCAGATTTACAATCCTGTTGTTGATTCAAGCGAGCATCAAGACAGATGTGAAAATTAACACCAGCCCTTAACCACAAGCAGGGAAGTGTCCTGCAGGCCTGGTGGATCTGTTTTATTTACCGCTGTCTCCTCAGCAAACAGAAAAGCTCTGGGCATGGAATAGGTGTATAACTTAGCTTGGGTGTCAGTTTTGCTTTCTTTCTTTTTTTTTTTTTAACAGGTGTCTGACTATGGCTCCTTCAACCCTCTCATGAAAGTGGGCAAGAACCCTGGAGTGCCGACTCCGTAGTGTTCACAGGGATGAAGCGGGATGACCCAGGTAAATTCTGTGTCCTGCACGTGGCACACGTGAGAAGCTATTAGATATACTTCTACACCATCATCATTGCCATTAGGAGGAAACTGCCCCAACTGGTGACAGCATCACGGGACAAGACAGGGTTAAACACCTTTCTCCTGTCCCCGACCCCAGCTGGCATCCTTCCCACTATGGAGAATCTCCCTGAAAACCACAGAACTCCCCCACATCTGCATGTATCACATCTGCATGTTCCCAAGAGTTTGGCATTTTGCCCTCCAGAGCTTCACTGCTACTTCCCTAGTAGTTTAAAAGAAAAGAAAAAAAAAAGTGTTTTAGTTTCAGAAGCTATGTAACTGATTCTACTGTGAGGGATGAAGGGATTTCTTTCTGGTAATAATAGAAAAAACAGCAGAGGCCTCCTGAGCAGCTGTGTGCCGGAGCTGGCAGGGAGGACTCGCACTGGCTACCAGGTAGCCCGCACCACGGCCCTCAGCCTCCTCCACACCTACCAGCAAGGCAGGGGCCCAGGAAGAAAAAGGAGCTGCTGCTGCTTCGGGTCCCACTTCTTCTGTGGCAGTCTCATTTAGGCCTGATGTGATGGTTAGGCTTCACAGGGAAAGAGTAAAGCCCACTTCTGGGTGTCTGGGCGAGTCCTGCAGGCAAGACTGGCCTGGGGTCCCCCAGATAAGAAGCCACTTTCCGAGGTCATTCTGGCATGAAGTTTTGCCTCAGAGCCAGCTGTCAGCCACAGCTTCTGAAATGGGTCAAATAAACCATCTGCTTCTTTAGCGTGTGGGTACTGAGTTCTTGGTGCCGACTACGGGAAAACTAACACAGACCCCAACATGGAGCTTCACAGGAGTCACCCGGGGGGGATCTCGTCAGGCTGCAGACTGGAATTCAGAAGGTCTGGTTGGGGCCCCAAGTGTCTGAAGTGTTAACAAGTCGCTGAGGCCAGTGCTAGAACTCCAGAGCAACCGAACCAGAAACCTGGGGCGGAGTCCAGTAATCGGCGCGGTAAGAGGAGCGCGCTGAGTGCCCAGGAGTCTGGCGGCACTAATCTAGTGGTTAGGAGTGTAGTTCTGAAGCTGGACTTGGGCAACTGGCTTCACTTCTGAGATTTAGGTTCTGTAGCTACATCGTAAGAAAGATAATGTGCGTTTCATGTAAAACGCTATGTCCCGTGCCTAGCATGAAGCTCAACTTTGAGATCTGCTGGTGATTCTTCCCGTACTATTCCATCAGGCATGACTTTGTCCTCTGCATCTGCTCAGTCACTTTTTGCAAGACGCATACCACAAGCACCTGCTTCCGGTTCCTACGACTGGAGCCCAGCTGTGGAGGAACTCTGGACACTTCTTCAGGCCATGGGTGGGAGGAAGGTGGATGAACTCAGCCATCGCCTTGCAGTGGGCTGTGGGGCATTCCTGGGAGCAGCTGCCTTGCCAGGCCTGTCTGTATTAATGTAGTCTCTGGCATGCACAGGGACGGCAGAGGGAGACTGGTGCCAAAGATGATTGTGAAGGAATGAAGGTGCACCCCAGAAAGGATGGGGGGACCTGGGTAGCTTTCACGAAGACAATGATGCCATTTGTGAAAGGCGAAAGTGGTGTGGGAGGCATTCCTGGGGTGGTGGGTGGACCTGTCACACCCAGGGAAGGGACTGAGTGTCGCGGTTCCTCTCCCATGGGCAGTGGGAAAAGCCTGTCAAGGAGACAGGGAAGGAGAACATGATACGGAACCACAGGTCTGACTTCCTGAGCTGTCTATAGCACTATTGGGGCCTCCGAGAGAGGTCACTGCCATTGACTTGAGGTCTTCCTCACAGTCCCTGTTCTGTGGCCAGCAGGGTCATAAGCTTCAGAATGAGACAGACATACCCCCAAAATCTGATCCTACTATGGGATCTCTTAAGTCTTCATTTCTCTTACTAAAAAAAAAAAAAACAACAACAACAGGGATAAAGACAATGCTGTTGAGATTTTGCTGGGAAGGTCATACCTAACACAGAAGAATCATTTCCCGCTTACCAGCATGATCTTCCATGTTCACAGCAACTTAGTCTTCACAGCAAAGCAATACGTAGTATGGCATTTGTTCCCACTTTACAGATGATAAAGTCAAGGCTTACAGAGAAATTAAATAATCCTCTAAAGTGGACAAAGTTAACTGGAGAAGCATGGATTCAAATGCTACAGATTTCCTTTTAACCACTTTTTCATTCATTCACTGTGAATAAATGACCTTTTCCCAAAATTCTTTTCCTTTCCTCCTGTTTTATTCCTTTCTTCCCTCGCTCTCAGGCTGTCTTTGTTCCAGTCTGTGTCTTGAAGCTGGCTGATTTATCACTGCATTATTAATCTAATTAGAATCTTGTTCTCCAGCACTCGCTTTGAGTCTTTTGACACTTTCCAGCAAGGTTCTGTTAGTCTTGGCTCCTAAATTTAAGTCACTGGATAGTTAGCAAGCACATACACATCCTGAGAAGATGATCCGGAGAAGCAGGGAGCTGCCCCACTAGGGCACAGGAAGGAAGTGCATCTCTAAGATGCGCCAGGCCCCGCGTGACTGGCAGGGTTGATTCCGGGGCTGCTTTTGGGTGACATGTGAGCGTGGCCTTTAAGGGCGACCAGCGGCATGAGAGGAAAGGTGGGGCTGAGCAGGAATAACCAGATAAAAAAGCAGCTAGAGAAATGCAGAAGCAGCAATCCCACCTATTTTATGAGGGACAGTTTTGGCATCTCTGGTTTAGGGGCCCTTGTAGGAGCTGACACCCCAGGGTAGCTCTGGTCATGGATGAAATTCAATGTCATCCTAACAAGTGTATTCTTTATTTTCAGCAGACAGTCCCTGGCCACCTGCATTACAGCCACCTGGAGGCTTGTTAAAAGGGCACAATGGTGAGCCATGAACCAGTTCTATGGTTCAGATTCCACTGGCGAGGGAGAGGAATCTGGGATATGCAAGTATAAAACTCGCCCAGGTACATGTTTTAAACTGTAGTGGGAGGCACCTGGGAGCTACCAAAGGTGCTGGAGGAGAGTAGGGACATCCAGGAAGAGCTCTGGGAGAACTCAGGCCAGGCAGGAGGAGGGAGGCCATCAAACGTGGCTGGTGGCCATGTGCATGGGGTAGTGGGTATGAGGACAGACGGAGTAGCAGAATAGAGGACACTGCAGGCCCATGGAACAGGAGCCAACCAATGATGGCATGAGGAGGGCGCAGGGATGTCCCTGGTGGCTCGGGGAAGAGGGCTTCCAGTACAGGCTCTGAAATGAGACAGACTTTGTTTCAAACTGGCTCCACCACTTGAGCAAACTCTTATTTCTTCTCTTCAGAAACTGTGTGACCATCCCAGCAGCTGCCCGAAGAGCCACATCCCCTGTACCCTACGCACATGCTGAGGGCAACCTCACGGCTGCTCTCGTGTCAAGGGGCCACGCCAGGCTTCTCGCTCTGAATCCCATGAATGCAGGTTACTCTGAGAGGTCATGGGCAAGCTACTTACCCTCTCTGGATGCCTGGGTTTTCTTATCTGTCAAAGGGGTTACTCCTCTATAAAACTGGCCCACTGGTGATTAAATGAGAGGTTATATAGACATCGGTGCAATGTGTGGCCCATGGGAAGATCTTGCTGCATGTCAGCAATGATGAGCGTAAGGATGTGGTGATAACTGGATTTCAGTACTAGAATGTGACCTCAAGAGCCTGGGCAGTGGACACGTTTGCCACTGAACAGGGAAAAAAAAAATGGCGAGAGCCATGTTCCTTTTCTTCAAGGGTTCCACAGAAGCTGGCTAGGAGCTGAAACCATCCCTAGAGAGAAGACTTCACGTTCCTGTGGCTACCGCATTTCTGGGCCTCCACTGACAGCTGTTTGGCGGCCAGAACTGTCATTTCTAACAGCGATTAGATTCCCGTTATCTAACAACTAAGGCCATGGTGTGTTCGCATCCAGCTGTCAGTTGAGGCCTCCAGTTCAGCCCAAAGAAGCCACCCGAGGAGCTGGGGGTCAAAAGACGGGGACAAGAAGCCTCCACTGTCCTCTAAAATGCAAAGACAATTTTCAGACAAGTCTAGGAAGGCTGTAAGTGAGTAAAAGGAAGAGGAGCAGTAATTCTTTGTTGTGGCCTACAACAAACAGCATTAAAGGAATGAGAAGGCTACACAAAATAAATAATAACAGAAAACTGTAGTATAAACCTCTGATCTGTAAGCACAATCATTGCTGGAGAGGAATGAGAGGGACCTGATGGAAAATGGTACAAATTACTGGGAAAGAAATGTCGTTTTCCTCAAGCTCTGAATCTGAGCAGAGTACTTAGGATGTTGCCCAATTAATGAAACTCTATACTGAAAAACACTGTTCAGTGTGTTCCTCTTACTGCTGTCTTCCTCCGCAGGATTTTTCCCTGCAGTCTCTGATACTAATTGGCTATGTTCCCAAATCCACACTATACTATGAGTTTTTCAAAACTATGGAAACTTCTTCTTTTCTTGACGGCTTTCACAGCTCCACAAGTGGACTGGGTTGGCCCAGCCACCCAGGTGCCCCCGGGGGGTTAAAGCTGGTCTCTGCCACAGGCTCTTCTCCCTGTCTCCCCTGTCTGTGACCTAGGAACAGTCGCACACATCAGGGAAAGTTCCTCACACCCTCTACTTGGGCACTGAGCCTTGACCCCAGTGGGGGCACCCCAAGTAAGGGCCTCCTTCTCCTCCTGCTGCTCCCCCTTGTGAGTTGAGCCTGTGTGTAGGAGCAGCTTAAGGGGCCTCGGTGTGATGTGGCCCTCTCTGGTCCTGTCTCTAGGAGCCGCCAGAATCAGCAGCTGTCTAGGTTCCTGTGGCTCCTTCCAGTGTGGCTTCTGAACCCCCTCAGAGCGATCCCTGAAGATACTTAAGGAGTCCGCATGCGCGGCGCACACGTCTCATCGCTTCACACACCGCCCCCTTCTGAGTGGTGGCTGCACAGTTCAAAGTGCGCAGCACAGCCTTTGGACTCAGTTATAATTCTCCCGCCACTTTCAATGTGCTTCCATCAGACTGGAAGCTGTGGAAAGGCAGGGCTGGGGGCTGCGCCCAGATTCCTGGACTTGTGATTCCTACTACTGCCCTGGACTCAGAGCAGGCACATAAGAAGCATGCGTGAAGCGCACAGATTAAGTTCAATACCCTCAGGTAACTTGGAACAGTGTGTGGGGACAGAGTAGGATTGAGGGTCAGCTCCAGTCGGCCTCAGGGCCTCTCAGGACCCCCGGCATGGGGTGGGGGCTTCAGAATGAGTGCTCGGCAAATGCACCAAGACAGGTCCCTCCACTCCCCACAGGATGTGTGAAGATGCCTGATACAGACTGGCAGCTTTAGAAGGGGACAAGGGGCTGCAGCCTGCATGGCGCATCTGAGGGCACAGGAGGCGTGGTGTGAGTTCAAGAGAGGAAATCTGTATCTCTGTCACTTGGACGCATACTCAGTCACTTGGATGTGATGGGAATGTCGCTTGCTAACATGGCAAATTCTCCCCCTGGCAGGAGGGCCTGAGTGCTGGCTGCCTACACCAGCAGAAACTGGCAGGACTCAAGGCAGCCTGGGTACAGCTGTCAGAGAAGGAACAAAGGTGATGGTGAACTGGTGATGAGGGAGGACCCTGTGCTCAGGGCATCTTCTGGGTTTTTAATCCAGAAAGAAGGGAAATGGTGGTGGGCACTGCTGGGGGTAGCAGGAGGCTGAGGGCCAGCTGTCCTTCTTTGCGGTACTTGCTGGCCCAATCACCTCATTCTCACCGCTCTAGGTCACTCCTGCCAGCATTCAGAGGTTCTTGGGCTCAAAAATTGTGAGTGGCAACTTGTCCTGGCCACTGGCCGACTGTGCAGGGCCAGTGGGAGCAGCCTTCTGGTCTCTCTGCCTTGTGTGTAAGGTGGAAACTGGCCACACACATACATAAAATCATAGCTTAATTTTTTCATATTCACATCAGTGGTACATCTTAGATACGGTGCACAGCATCTCTCTACAAAGGTATAATCTCAATCTAATCAGAAAATATCAGATAAGCCCGAACTGAGAGAGCTACTATAGAACCCCCAGGCAGTGCCCTTTAAAAGGGTCAAGGTCATGAAGGACAAGAGTAGATAGAGGACCTGCCACAGGATACAGAGACCAGAGGCACCAAGGGGGCAGGACAACTGAATAAAAATGGGCTCCCAAATCAGAGTGAAAGGGCAAAATTATATACACATATGCACATTACTTCATCTTGTTTCATGGATGTTAATTTTCTGGTTCTGGGAACTGAGTGATGAAGATTTACATGCAGACATTAGGAGACTACGGGCAGACACTGCATGGATATTTCACATTCTATTTTAGTAACTTATCTGAAGTGTAAAAGGATTTTAATGTAAAAAGTTTAAAGAATGGATGGAGAGAAGAATGGCACAAATAGGATTCGTTTCACGGATGGGGTAGAGCTCAGTGCACAGTGCTGGCCTGGCATGTGCAAGGCTCGGAGTTCAAGCCTTCACACCGAAAACAAGCAGGATTCATTTGGAATTGTTGACAGCAGGGTGATAGGACTCTCTTCTATTAAGTGTTTTCTTACTGTTCACACTTAGCAGCTTAGAGCTCTTTGCGGTGATCTGAAAACACCTGCAGGTACAGGCTTCGTGCCATTAGAAGTGAATCGGGTGCTAGTGATCTGCTCTCCTGACGTAAAGCTGGCCCAGTGAAAGCCTCTCTGTGCCTCTCTTGCCATGACTTCACGTCATCCCACGGGTGCACTCAGGGAGCTTGGTTACTTTTAGGAGCTCATACTTATGGGATGAGGCGTTCAAGGCTTGGCTCTCTCAGGAAGCCAGGATGGCCTCTGTGTGTTCAAGTTTACACTGGGGACTGTGGGTGGGATGAAAGTGTGTCAGAAGCAGACGTGGGCTTGATATTCCTCACTCTGAACATAGTGGTCTCTGGATGTTGAGGGGCAATAAGATTTCCTATTTATCGCAATCAATTCTAGTGTTCACTTTTGATTTCAGCTTTTAACACTTTTTTCTTTTTAAATATCTCTATGGAAGCAGTGAGTTGATTGGGAAAATATGTCAGTAACAGTACTAATTGATCCACTAACCTGTTTGTTTGCTTGCTTGAGACAGGGTCTACGAGTGTAGTTCAGGCTTGCCTTCAGCTCAGTAAGTAGTGCAGGCTGGCCTGGAATTCATGAGGGTTCTTCCTGCCTCAGCCTCCTGCATGTAGGGACTGTAGGCCTGCACCACCACATGACCAATGGACTTGGCAAATGAAAGACTGAAGTTTGGGAAACACACACTTGGAATAAGAGGAAAGCTGGTGTTATGTGGAAGAAGGTACCTAAAATGTGGTCATTTCAAAAACACTAAGGGAGAAACATGGGTAGGGCCCTGAGGTAGAAGTTTAGTCCTTACACCCTTGAGCTAACTTTTCCTTGAATAAATGGGGAAAGCAATTTTTTTTTAAGTGCTTCAATTTTGTCTGCCATATGCATCAACAGTTAAATTAAAATATACAACAAGTTCAAAGCCCTATTCCAGGGGCAGCGACTGAACACAGAGGAGTAAGTACTCTTAACAGCCACTCAATACTTGCTGCCCAAGGATCAATTATACACCTTGGCTAATGCACACTCAGGGTGTGTGTCCAGCCCCAGCACAGGTGGTGAATGCAAAACACACACCGAGAGTCCTTTTAAACAGCTAAATGCACGCTCCATTACGGATCCATAGTGCGGAATGGACGCTCATCTGCAAATGGATTTAGAGCGAAGAGTTCCTAAATGGCTGGGTACTTCGGTCTGAAAGGCCCGTCTCTGGATGTGCAGTCGGAGCACACATGGTTTTTAGGATTAATAATACATCGATGTGTGTCAGTGTTAATATACATTTACAGCTCACAGGCCGCGCACCTGAGTGTTCAGCCCATTTGCAGCCATGTATAAAAGGACTACTCTGTCCTTCCTCTCATTAATGACTTCGCTCCCAGGAAAATTAGATTATGCAAGAAAAGCCATTCAAACGATATTGAAGTCTGCCTTCCTTTTAAGCCTGCACTAGGAGGAGCACCGGAGGTAGGAGGCCATGTATCATCTTTCTTGCCTGCCTGGGGCCCTGGGAGCCTGGGCCAGCAAGGTAGAGGCTGCGGCGTGTAGTGCTCCCTCCGCTGGTGTTTCCCTGTGCCAGGGGCTGTATGTGCATGACTCTAAAAGGCAGACAAGAGAACTGTCCCATGGGTTTTTGCTTTCTTTCCATATCTGACAACTAACCAGTCCTTTCTTTGCACTGTGCGGTAGAGGAGATGACAGTGGTAGTGTCTCTCGGTGGCTAGTCTTCTGCGCAAGCCACCAAAGCCACGATCAAGGTCAGAGAGGCCCCACTCACCTAGCAGGAAGTGTGTATTAGGTGGGAATCCTAAATCTCAGAAATATGAACAACATTTGAAGTATGAGATATTTCCTGAGCAAGTGTGGCAAGGGTAGGAGAAACGAGTGGCATTATTTAGGGTATTCAGGGCACATTTATTAATAATAAACCTCTCAGGATATCTAGGCAAAAGGGTATTTTAGTGAAGTACGAATCAGTTAGGTGTGGTGGTGCACCCCTGTAATCTCAGCACTGGGGAGGCTGAGGCAGGAGGATTGCTGCAAATTCAAGGCCGTTCTGGGCTATGTAGTGAGTTGAAGGCCAGGCTGAACTATAAAGCAAGACCCTGTCTCAAAAAGACTCACAACTACTAAATGAAGCACAAATAAAAATAACGAAGAGATTATTTAAAAATAGAAAGGGCTGGCCAAATAGCTCAGTGGATTAAAGTGCCTGTAAGCAGGCGCAGGGGCCAGGGGCTCAATCCCTGGGCCCGCAGTCCTGGCCCCATCCTCGGTGGCAATTGAGACTGGGTGTGGTGGCACGCACCTGTAATCCCAGCTCTTGGGAGGCTGTAAACAGGTGGATCACTACAAGTCCGATCTAGTAGTCAGACCCTGAACACCCTGTAGACCCTTCCCTAAAATACAAAAAATAAATAAAATAAAATAAAAATAGAAAATGAAATATAATCAGACAAATAAATAATATATCACTCTTTGATGCTTTACAATGTCCCAACTAAAAGCTTCGTATGTGCCCAACACTGATGTCACAGAGAATTTTTGAAGCAACTGCCCCCCATTCCAGATGATGAAGCCAAGGTCCTGAAATGCTCAAGGACTTGCTCAAGGTCACAGGGTGCTCAGTGGCACAGACCCCACCCCAGGGCTGCCTGCCTCTTGAGCACGGGTTCCCAGTCTGCCTATCGTGTTTTCAGTTTAGAATCTGACCTCTTGGCCTGAGCATCAGCATAGTGGCTGAGCCCTAGTCTTTTACAGAAGTGACAGAAGAAAAGAGGAAACAAACAGAATAAAGGTATTGCTTTGTGAAGGTTTTGGTTCAATATCATATTTGTACTTATCTAGAAATATATATGTGTGTGTACATGTGCGCACATGCCATGTCAAATTATGAGGAGCAATACTTGCCTCTGAGCCATTCAAGGTCACTCTGAAGGTCTTTTGCAAGCTAGATATGCAGCCCCTAAATCCCCTGTTCTTGAGAGAGTCATTTTCTTTCTTATATTACCTTTCCCCCAAGAATCCCAAGGCTCTAGCCATTCTTTGCAAAAACAGTCTAGATAAATTAATAATACAATTTAAAACCGATTCCACCAAGATAAATAGTGCTTCTTAGATTAAGAGTGTAGCTGGCCAGAATGAATGAAATTTACTAACCCTGAGATGCTTAATCTTCCATTACACAGAAGTTAATGATTATAAGAAAGGAGTGATGGTAATTCACTCCTGCCTTTACGGGAAATCTGACCATCTCATTTTTAGCAAATCTTTCTTCTCAGCACACCTCGGTGCCAAAGACAACTGCTTTGCTCCTTAGGTATGCTGGCCAGTGTTCATCCATCAGAACCTACTCTTTGCCAAAGAGTGAGGACTTTGAGTGCACGTGGGTTAGCACCACGTTGCGGGAGAACTTGCTTAGCAGGACGCTTTGGTGCAGCTGCTCTGGGTAGCTCACACCTGGCTGTCCAGCCGTGGCAGGAAAAGTGGTGTCACGTACCTTTAGCACAGTCTGCTCCTAGGAATCCTGGGAAGCAGTGACACAGGCCAGAAACGCATTCACCATTCCCATGGCAGTTTCGTGGACAATCCTGCACAGAATCTGAGAGAGAGAGAGA
>NDGM011215628.1:0-32442 GCA_002564305.1 Octomys mimax | reverse complement strand
TTTAGTTCAGCTTGTTCCAAGTAGGTGCTTTAGACCACTGAGCCATCTCGCCAGCCCGAACAGGTCCATTTTAAATAGCTACAGCATGTTTTCAATTATGTAAAGTGGAAGAAGGCTCTTTTCCAAAGTAACAAATCTGTTGACTATAGAATAACACATGTTTAAAACATAATTTCAGCTACTCTGATTTCCAGCAAATTAAATAAAGCCAAAAAAGGATGAGATATTTGCTGCAATAATGAAGTAACTGCTTGCAGAGTGTACTGAATTCTGTAGAGATGCTATTTTATGATGTTTTCAGATTTAACTCAGTTTGGGAAATAAATATCACCCAACTGAGGACGGCACACTCTTTTTCTCCCAGGAGAAGAGGAGGCCACTTTAGGACCTAAAACAACCAATCTGCAACAAACATGGTGGTCATGGTGGGGCGTCAATCACACCTGCCAATCAGTAAGACAAGATTTGAGTCAGGATGGAATGAGAGTTTTTCTTATGAAAAGCTTTCTAATTTATGGCATAAAAATAAAAATCCAGGCTTCACTGTTGCTGTTTTTTAAATCAAAGGAGACATGTTTGCACTGATGTGGACTGTAATGACCATCTGGCACCAACTCCGTCAGAGCATGTGAGAAGCAGCTGATCGCAAATTAGGGCTATGCTCGAATTCCCACAAAACAGAGGCCCCCAGAAATTATAACAGAGGAGGCCTTTCTAACATGAGACTTTACATAGCCCAGTAGGAAGGGAGTTTAAAGAAGAAATTAAATCAATTGATATAAATAACAGAAAATGAAATATTGTGAAAACTTGCATCTAGGACAAATATTTATAACACCTCAAAACACAGACTCCGTGTTTAATGACCTGCCTGCTGGGTGGCCACCCAGCCTCATCCCTGGTGCACGCTGTCCTAACATCCTGCCCTTCAACTCGGACTTAGTCTGCCCTGGGACCCACAACGCAGGCGGTGTGCCGCAGTGCAGCCCCGAGGTGGCTCCTCCACACGGTGCTGGGCTCCGTGCCGGGTGTGGCGCACAGTACAGGACTGGAGCCTTATGCTGTCATGCGTTACAGTGCTGCACGTAAGAGTTACACAAACAAGAACGAAGTCGTCAAGCTGAAGCTCCTTTGACAGTGTCTTTGCTCTGAATATTGTAACGTACATGCCATCTACACTCCTTCACTTAGCAGCCAATTCAGCTAACCTAGGCCGGGGATCAGAGCTCAGCCACTAGAGGAAAGCCTGTTTTTAAAAGCCGTTTATCTGATCTAAGTGCAGGCTGCATAGCTATTTCCAAGAGCAAGAAATAGTTCTACATGCACACCCGGAAAATGAGTATTCTTATATGCATCGCAAAGGAAGTCCATGATGTTTTAACTTTGATATTTAAAATACTTTGAGCACCAACGTTGTCTCAAGTTTTTAATCAAGATAAATGTGTGTGATTAAAATATCATGAAAAAACTGTAGGGCACAAAAATATACTTCTAATATTTCCTTTAAAATCACTATTTTTCGTGGCCTTTCGAACACCCTTCCGTAATTCCTTGTGCCCGAGGCATCTTGATGACCACTGTGAAAATCTTCACTCACTCTAAATGGAAAGCATAATACTGAGACTCCAAAGTTCGCCACAACGAGAGCTCAGCAGTCGGAAGCTGCCCTCCCAGGGGCCCTAGAGCAGCACCAGCGTGTGTTGACTCTTTGCTCATCCCATGCTCATCCCTGGCTTCTGTGTGCTGACTTCCCGTCTTCTTTTGGCACCAAGAAAAATAAATTTTATAAAATAATTTATTCCTCATTTTTTTCTCAGTGTAAAATTTTCCTCTCACACCCTGGCATGGGAATTGTTTCCAGATTTTGCTCCTGATAATGGATGTCTTCTCAGAACTGCCCAGAGAGCAAGGCAGATGCTCAAACCTCCTGCTTCTACTCCCTGCTCAAGACTGAGGCCAGAGGCCCTGGTCGCTATTTTTCTGGAGATTTCAGCAAGACTCTCCTCGCAGTATTACACTCTCTTTACAAAGGTGCTCAATATGTTAGTTTGATGAGGCCAGAAGATGAGTGGAGACCTGACGAAACGTGAGCCTGGGAAGGTGCTGTGGGCAAGCTAAGACATCTAGTTAGTGAGCTGAGCAGAAGAGACGGCCTTCCCCAGAGTGGCAGGGGCTCCTTTCAGTCTGCCAAACCCTGAACAGAAGGAGCCAGGCTGGGTTTGACCTGGTCCTAAGGTACGTCATCAGTCTTCTGCCTCCCACTTGGGTTCTCAGATTTCCACTGGACAGGTAAGAAGCCAGCGGTTCTCTGGCTCTTAGGCCTTTGTAGTACGGTACTGGCTTCTCAGGCCTCCTATTTCCAGGCAGCAGATCGTGAGATCTTCAGCCCAAATTCTGAGCCACTACCTTGTGATAACTTTCCTCTGTGCTTCTGTCTCTCTGTCTCTTTCTGTCTGTCTGCTTGTCTACCTGTGTCTGTCTGTCTTTCTGGGTGTGTCTCGGTCTGGGTCTGGGTCTGGGTCTTCCCATATATTATAAACATATAATATACATAGAAAATATGTATTACATGTTGAAAACGTGTTGCATACACACACGTATATGTGTGTACATACACATTTAGACATATGTATGTTCTGTTTCTCTTCTGAACTTCAATACAAATTTCTAATGCATTTACTTTGCATCTGTCTCCTTTCAAGAGCTCTCTCATAAAACACGAGATTTATGAAACACAGTCATGATTATTACACAAGCAATTGATTTCATAATTTCTCTGGAAATTCCAAATTATAGTACTGCAATAGTTGGAAGGACTATAAACATGGCTAAGTAAATTCAGTGAGCTGCTAAGACTTAGAAATTATCTTGCTAAAGATGGATTTATTTGCCATGGATGGAGGTCACTATGCAGCTGTTTTCTCTAACTTTTCTCCCCAAAGTTGTATTTTCCTGAAGTTCCCTAATCAATATTTATAATTGTATCTATATCTATTATCTGTCTGTCTGTGTCTGTCTATCTATCTATCCATCTGTCTGTCTATCTATCCATCTGTCCATCCATCCATCCATCCATCCATCTATTCATCTATCTATCTGCCTATCTGTCTATGATCTTTACCTCTGTGACCTCTATCTCTAACTCATCTCTACCTCTATTATCTGTATCTCAACTCAGAGGATACTGAAAATAGTTCTCAAAATTTCTAACTTCTTTAGGCTTATTGAAATTTCACAACTGTAAGTTTCATGATTCCTTAATATTATCAAGAAATTCACATAGAATAAGACTTGGACTGTTGCCTTGCATGACTGAGAACTCATACTTACAATTAACAGGAGCAGTGGGGCTGTGGAATTATTATGAGTGAGTATAATGAACAGAAAAATATAGGGCACAGCCATGACTTGGGGTTCAAATTAGCTTTCATGTCTATTTTTGCTGATTTTACTCATCAGAGTTTTTACTCATCAGAGCTGGAAATATGTCAGTTTGTCAATATCACTTTAAGAACAAGCTGTTGGCTTCATCAGTTTTTTCTGTTGTGTAATCCATCATTGTTTATTATTATTATTATTATTATTATTATTATTTTAGGAAAAGGTCTACAGGGTGTTCAGGGTCTCACTACTAGATTGGGCTTACAGTGATTCGCCTGTTTACAGCCTCTCAAGAGCTGAGATTACTGGCGCGTGCCACCATACCCAGTCTCAATCACCACCTCAGCACACCCTGGGGGCTGGGTTGACACGGCAGGCCAAGGGATCAAAGTCCCGGCCCCTGAGCCTGCTTGCAGGTACTTTAATCTGCTGAGTTTATTTTTGTCTTAATCTTTTGCTTGTCCTTCTTATTACAGTTGGCCCTCCTTATTTGGAAATTCTGCATCCTTAAATAGCACCAATCATAGACTGAGGATATTTGAAAACAACTAAATCTGTATTAAATAGAACTCACTATGTAAGCTAGCGATCTTCATGTGTTAGCCTTCCAGGTGCTGGAATTACAGGCCTGTGCCACCATGCCGGCAAAAGGAGCCTAAATTTAACCAAAGAAATGCTGAAATATATCACCTCTGTTGCTTCATGTGGGTCCTGGAAGTTGGAGCTTTCTTAAAAGTACAAGTTTTTGCTATGATTTCCTGGTCATCTTTCTTCCTATCTTTTGTTTTTTAATCCTATACTGTTTCAGATTAGTTGCATTTGTCTCTAATGTCTTATGTTCTCCTCATCTTTGATCCTCTGTACCTGATTTGTCTTCTTTTTACCAGTTGCCTCTTCTTAATCACTCATTTTAAGCTGTTCAATTATGAATTTTACTCAAGATATTTTTCTTCATATTTCTTGTCTTAGGATTTAAAACTTAGACCCATGCCACTACACTTTTTGTCAAATTTGGACAAAAAAAATTGTCTGCATTTCTACCCTCAAAGCTGAAAAACTCCAAGCTCACACATCTGGGACATCTCAGCTCAGAGATGCTCTGAGCACTTTATTAAATCATTTTTCTCTGTTTCATTTTAGAACTTTTCTACCACTATGTACCAAGCTCACTAATCTTTTTCTCGGTGGTGTCTAATTTTCTCTAAATACTGCTTATTGTGATGTTATTTCTCATACTTTTTATTTTTTACTCACAGAGTTGGGTTAGATGATTTTCATTTATTTATATGTCTAAAACTTTTCTCAGAGCCCTCTTGATCATGCTTCTTCTAACGTTTTGGGATACCCCTCTCTGAGGAACATATTTTGGCTATTTTTACCTGTGTTGATTATTTTTGATGGCACGATAAATCTCACACACATCACTTCAATGTGACACAAGTCATGTAAATTTCACAGAGACCTTCTAATGCTTTAAAGTTCTCTCCATATGTTTTCATTTCATCCTTATACAACCTCAACAGAGAGTTTTAGAGCAAAGTTATATTCCCATAAAATGTTTTAGGAAATTTACACCCACCGTCACCCCAGTCCTTCTGCGGAAATGCCTGCCCTGGAATCCCCTACAGGGAATCATATTCTTTTCTAAACAACAGTATTCATCTAAAGGAATTCCTCCTCTGAAGTAATGTAGTAAAGTGTAACCCACAGCTTAGTAATGGCTAAAGTCGCCTGGAAATAGGCAGTTAGTGAGGGCAGCCTGAGATAAAGTCAGTTGGATACAAGCAAATAGCACACACGCTGAGCTAATTCAAACGACGGAAAGAAAGATAAAGGGTGGGGCTAAGGGGGAGCTCAGAGCCTCCTCTTCTGGGGAGACGCATCATAGGCAGAGCACCTTAGGCTGAAGGGTTGATAGACCCCGCCTGAACTCGAGGCTAGAGAAACAGAAATGCAGAGAAACCAGTTTCGTTTGAAGCTGACTTCTAGAAACCTGAAAATGTAATCAGGTTCCAGTGAAGCAACTGAGGTTCTACAACTCCACCACTTCTTGTCCTCTGTTTATCTATATAAGACCAAATACAGCGAGCAGATTGGCAATTTCACTTCGAGAATCTTCTTCAGGAGCTTTTTCTTTTTTATTAAACTTTCAATACATGTTCTCCTATATTCCTCCTGATGTCTTTGATACTCATTCTTCAACTTTGTGAGACAAAGAGCTCAAATTTGCACAAAATGATCCACTCCCATAATAGTTTTGACTTTTTGAAATAATCACTTATAAATGAGGTTACTATCTGCATAACACTTTCTCTAGTGCTTTCATTAAAGTATTTCTTCAGAACACTGCTCCTGCTTTGTGAATAAGAGATCGAATAGTTTTTTCCAGAAACTAAAAATTCCCAGACGAGTTGAGGACACTCGATATAGAATCATTATGGTATATTATTGATGTCATCTTGTCAAATACATACTTCATTCTGAACATTATCCAAATGACTTTTGGTGCATGAATTTTTGCTTACATTGATGTACAAATATCACTTGAGATCTCATGTTCAACTTTAAAGGAAGAATTCAAAAGCCAATTACAAAAGTGTGTTCTCCAGAATGTTAGGAAAAGTCACATGATTTTTTGACATATTTTCAGTAATTTATATTGTAACTATAACACATCATAATTATTTAAAGCTTTTAAATACAACAAAAAAGATTGGATTTGTTACCATGGGTGATGAGATCCCAGTGGGCCTCAGGGGTCTTTGTCTTTCTTATTTCTGCCTCCAGGAAGGCAGCCTTAGGAGGATGAGAGGGTTTGGACTTGGAACATTGCTCAGCTTCAGATGAGTGAAGGATAGTGGTCCATAACTCCAGTTGTACTATCTATATTATTCTCCCGTGAGAGACCTGCCCCCCAAAATTTTAGAGCGTGTGAAAGGTGGAATGTCCATCTTCTATAGCTGTTTTCCGCTGGACAGGGGTGCACAAACCATTGAGTGCTCACCCTGCATGATCTAGGGGCTAAGGGAGCCACACTCTTTAAGGACTTGTTGACAATCTGTCAATATGAAGGTGGCTTTGACTCAGAACATCATCTGAAATGGTGATTTAAATGATCAGAAAAAAACTTTACCAAGAGATTATGTATGCTCCAAGTAGGAAAGCCATGAGATGCATCAATAAAGGCCCTGTGAAGGAAGCAGCCAGAAGGCCCAATTCCAGGTCTTTGACAAGGATGCATCTTATGACTCAGGTAGTGCTTGGAATCCGAGAGTTGGTCAGCTAACTTTTACACTGACTTCTCACCATTCCAGAATGATTGGCATACAAACAGCATTCTTCTAGAACAAATGTAATCCCCCCTTTTGGTGGTTTGGAGCCTTAGGCCCTGCAGCTCCAGGGCCACCACTGTCAGTGAGGCTATTTAACTCTGGAGCATGATGATGTTCGAGGAAATTTTATCTACTTGGTTTGTCAGGTCCTCAGGAAACTGCCGGTAATAACAGAGGGATTAGACTTAAGGTTCTGTGTGAGTAGTCGACTCCTATTGTCTCCTTCCAGAGTCAACTTTGAGAAAACAAAGAGAACCCCAAGAGAAACAAGAACAAGCACCAGGGTCATTCTGTAATTGGGGGTGAGGGCCTCAGGAGTGAGTTGTGACAAGTAAGAGAGTGGCAAAAGTAGGTGTGCAAGGTCCGCAAACAGAGGCCACATTTCCAGGATGGGGCTGATCGATTGGTTGATTTATATTTCATGAAAAAAGAAAAACAAAATTTTATAACAATATAATAGGAGAAGAACAATAGTTGATATAATGCCCATTGTTATCTTTAAAGTGGTTACTCAGTACAAGACATGGGCATAAAACTTTCTCCAAATGACATTAGCACAAGCCTTTCTTTTCCATGGATCAAGAGAACCTAGTAGTATCTATCTTGTATTTTTTTCCTTTTCCCTTCCTTCTCTCATCTTAGTGCCTTTTTTCTTTTTAATAATTTCTTCCCATCTTACAACATCTATTATACATTTTGGACGTTACTCTTTCAGTTTCTCACACAAGGAAGACATTCTGATGTTCATACATGTGAGTATGATTTATTCCACTTCTCATTATGGTCTCAAGTTGTATCCATCTCCCTATAAAAGTTTGTCCTTCTTTATGGCTGAGTAGTACTCCATCATGTACAAATATCACATCTTCTTGATCCATTCTTTGGTTGATGGGCATTTGGATAGTTGCTAAGATTTAGCTATCAAAAAATGAGTTGCTATAAACATGGGTGCACATATATCACAGTGCTATGATGTTTTAAAGTCTTCCAGGAAGATATCCAGAACAGTACTGGGCCCAATTTCCTCTAGTATTAGTTTTTTGAGGAATCTGCACAGTGATTTCCATAACGGTTGTACCAGACTAGATTCCCAATAATGGAGAAGGATTCCTTTTTCCCCACAATCCCTCCTTATTGGTTGACTTCTTGAGGATAGACATTCTTTCTGGGGTGAGATGAAGCTCAGTGTTGTTTTAATTTGCACCTCTCAAATGACTGATGATGAACATTTTTCCATATATTTATTTGCCATTTTTATTTCTTCATCTGTGATGTGTATATATTTATCCCACATGCCTATTTTTGAATTGAAAAGGATCACCCCCAAATTCAAAGACCGAATCCAAAAATGGGCATCTGAGAAGAGTACTTCTCTTCTGCTTAGAGGAAACAAAGTGGCTTACCTATGTGACACAACTGGTTGGTGGGCATCTTCTTCTTTTATTCTATATCCATAGTTCGCAGGCATTCAGTTTGTGGTCTATCTTGTAATTTTGGTGCCGTGGGCAGCTGGTGTTTTACCCCAGGAAGGTGAGCCTACCAATTATAGGAAACTAAGGTCCACAGGAGTGGCCAAGAACGTGCCCTCGAGACCAAGGCCACAGCACCAGCTAGTGTGCCCTAGATTTGCTCGGGGAGGGCGCAGAGTCTGCCCGTGGCCTGGAGAAGCAGTACTGCTCATGGGTGATCCCGGATCTCGTGCTGGGCGACACGTCCTGACGGCTTTCCTACTATGAAATGGGCATGTTGCATGGGACCTGGTACCTGCAACGCCTACCAAAAATTATCCATATTAGGCTCTAGCCACTCTGTAGCCTCCCTTTTAAGAGGACACAGACCTCTGTGAGGGCATAGATTGGTGTGTCCAGCACCAATTGGTGTTGGCAGGCTATCCTTGACGGCCCACCCAGGGGTGCAGTCTGCCATGTGTGGGAATCAACTCCTGGCCTAGGAGCCAGTCTTCACTGACCTGGGTTGGCCGGCTGGTGAGAAGGCGGCCGGTGGTGGAGAGGGGCTGACAAGAGGCTGCCTCAGCAGCGTCAGCTCCCAAGGAGAAATTATTTCTGTGGCAAAGACTAGGCTTTGGTAGAGGACCACGAAGGCTTGCAAATGTCCTCTCGGAAAATATCACCTGTCAGTTCTAAGCAGGGAGTCAGACGGCATAGATGACGGGTCGGTGGGCAGGAGGAGTAAGGATTCAGTCCCGGGAATCAGCCACTAATCAGTGCCCAACCTGCCCATCCTAGGGGCATCCCCAGTAAGGCCTAATTCCTTGGGATTATGTCATGAGAACCTTACGGGGTGCTCCCCCAGCCAGGGCCAGACCTGTTCAGCCCCAGAGCATCTGCAGGCAGAGCTAAATTCTTTGGAGGTCAAGGGAAACTTACAAGCTATCTCCTGGCTCAGTCGCTGTCCTGTGCAGCCCAGGGGTATCCCCTGGTAAAGTGAAACTCCTGGAGATTCAGACACTGGGCTTGTCTGGTCTTGGGTTCCAGTATCCTAGCAAGGATACAAGCAGAGCATTAGGTAGGATGGATGCAGTGTCCCCAGGATGGGTCCATTGCCAGCAGGAGTAAGCAGGAGGTTGTGAGGTCTAACAGAGTATCCGCAGGCTCAGTTTCCAACTTGCTCATCTCCAGGGCATCCCCAGAAAGGCCTGATTCCTTGGGCTTAGTTCATGAGAGCCTTGCAGGGTGTTTCCTGGGTCAGGGCCTGACCTGTTCAGCCCCAGAACATCTGAGCTAAATTCTTTGGAGGCCATGGGAAACTTGCAAGCTATCCCCCAGCTCTGTTCCTAACCTGCACAGCCCAAGGGTATCCCCTGGTAAAGCTGAACTCCTGGAGGTGCAGATGCTGGTCTTCTCTGGTCTCCTGTGTGAGCCTAAGAGCACTTTCTTTGAATGTTGGATCTCTTCCTTTGGCCACAACCTGATCTCCCAGACAAGGGCTCCACAGGGGGGCGCTCCGCTGGTTAGAAACCTGTAGCAGATTATAGATTCATCCATCATCATAGTATACCTGTCTAAGGAGGGGTTTCCCCCAACAGAGCCCTGATAAAACCCACATAGGTATCTCCTGGGGTCCTTGGCTAACAGGTAGGTAATGTGACAAGTGGTCTTGATTCCTGAACCAGTTCCCAGGGGAAGGTCCTCTTGGTCCCTACTAGTTTTTTCCCAAGCACTGAAAGTAGAGAAGGTAGAACTTGTTCATTTGCAAGGCGCTCAGGAAGGTCTGACGGGTACAGAACCCAGTGCGCATCTGAGTCTAACAGTTGGGAAAGAGACCAACAAACTAAGAAGAGGGTGAGCTGCTCCTGCCTGGGAGAGATGGGGTTTTGGACACCGCTGCTGCCAGTATCCTAGCCAGGCCCCAGCCTCAAAAACTCAGGCTCTCGAGTAGTCCTTCCATCCTCCAGAGCTCCTTCCGCTGTCCCCAACTCCCCCATCATCCCACTAGCTCCTGTCGTGAAGGGATGAATTTCCCAGCACGCAAAAGCTTCACAGTGACCAGCCAGTCGGCAACCACAGGTCACTTTCATTTTACACAGAGAGATAAACCTGAGGCCAAAGTCCAGGTGAGAGGGAGGGAGGCATAAGGCTACCATTAGGGATGCAGCCCTGAGAAGTACAAATGGGCAGGCATGGCGCGTGACCCTAGCACCTGGGCCGGGCTGGGAAGATAGCTGAACCCTGTAGCTGGTCTATGGCCTGTAAAATGTGGATGCCATGGTCGCTGGCCCCTAGGCTGGTTTCAGATGCCCTTGATCCCACCTGCTGTGACTGGGCCCAGGGGGTTATGCTTCAGTTCGCGTTGTGTGGCTGGCCTAAGTAGGTGTAGTCTGGTTTTTGAAAATACTCACTTGGATATGGCAAACTACACAAATACCTTGTTCTTCATGCTATATTGTAGTGAAGAGACTCCATTTTGTTTTAAAAATTGAAGTTTTGTTTTGCTCTGTTTATGACTGAGAAATTTTGTTTGTAACAGTGAGTGCAAAAGTCCTACAGACTGCTTTATCACCCAGAAAAACCAAAGTGAGAAAAGTTTGGTGATTAAATGGGCCTCTAAGTCACCCCAAAGACAGCAAGTAGAATTCTACATTTATTTTTTTCTGTATTTTATTAATTTTTTAATTAATTTTATTGAGAAATAAACAGCAATGAGACAGTTTCAAAGCTGATTATTTGAACAGTTTCAATAATTATACATTGCATATTGTTCTCTTTGTAGTGGTTATTCATAATACAAGATGCTGACATGATAACCTGTCCAAACACTATTAGTACAAATCTTTCTTCTCACTGAATTAAGAGGAAGGGTCTACAGGGTGTTCGGAAGGGTCTACTAGATTGGACTCATGCTGATTCTTCTGTTTACAGCCTCCCAAGTGCTGGGATTACAGGTGGGTGCCACCACGGCCAGTTTCAATCACTTTCTCAGTGTGCTCTTGGGGGCGGGCCAGTACAGCAGGCCAAGGTATCCAATCCCTGCTTGCAGGCGCTCTAATCTGTTGAGCTATTTGGCCGGCCCTTAGAACTCTGCATTTCTAAACATTTGTGCATGTTTTTTTCCAAAAATGCTTTCATAAAATATTTTCCTACTGACATCTGAATTTTTTGAGGTATTTTTCTAATACCCACATACTTGCTTCCAGGGTTTTTATTATTTGTTTACATTGATCTTTCCATACTTACTGGTTTTCACGCTAATCTATTCATTATTCAAATAAGAAAAACAATTTTATAGGTTTATTTTATTGGAGCGCTTGATACTGTGGTTGTTTAATTACCAATATTGTCAGAGGCTGCCTTTTTCAGATAAATGTTAGCAAAAATGAAGTTTTGTATAAGAAAATCAAGTGTACAATCAAAAATGGGATCTTTCAGCTTCTGAGTTGTTCTGATTCAAAAAGTCACACTGTTTTCTTTGCATTTCAACAAAGCTCTGAGTAATATCTAGTTTAGTGCAGAGTGAATGAAATGGTAAACAACTTCAATTTACCAGAAGTTAACGAATAAACACAAATGTTTCATTTTGCCAAAAACCTGCAAAAACTAAAACAATCCAGAGGTCACATCTTCCCTTGTCCCCTCCTCCGTGGTGGGATGCACCCGGATCCTCGCTCTCTGCCCCTCTGATAAGTCGTGTCAGAGAAAAGTTAGAAGGCTCGAGTTTCCCGACATGGAAGCCCGAGTGGGAGAGAAGGGACGAGAAGCGGGTGGGGTTGTCCTGGGGCAGAGCAGATGGTGAGGGATCCCGGCTAGTTAGCTTTATGGGAGAACGACCTGGCTCCTAAGGGCAGCCTAGAGGCCCCTCCAGCGTGCAGCGCAGCGGTGGGGCTCAGGGCCTCACAGAGACTGCTCTCTGCAGGGCGCCCCCAGACCGGCTCCGTCCTCTTGTCCCTTGATTGGGCTCCCCATGGCAGTCGCCTGAGAAACTGTCATTAAGACGCTGCGTGGGGCTTGATCATTATTTTGTATCTCCCGGGAGAGCAAGGCGGTCGGGGTCCCGGTAACCCTGCGACAGAATGTCCTGCTGCAACCAGGCGAGCACGTCCTGACGCCGCTTCCCATCTGAGGTTAGCGCTAGCAAGCCTTGGGATCTCTTGTGAACAGCAAGCGGAGCTCCTCGCGCGCAGGAGGCCGCAGCTACCACGGGAAGGGACTCCGCGGGCTGCACGGTCCGCAGCAACGAGAGAGGCGTCATGACGTCAACTTGACGGTACACGGGACTCCGCGGGCTGCTCCGCCAGACTGACTCTCTCCACTCCGCGGCCTGTTATCCGGTCACACAGTTTTCGTTTTACGTGGCACACAGCTTAATAGTGTTGAAATACGTGATCCGTGCCCACGATGAATGACCGCGGACATGAAATATGGAAAGAAAAGAAATGTGAGCTAATATGTGATTGATGGATGGTAGGTTCTATTGGCTGTGCCTATCATTCACATCCTTTCCCATAATTCACTCTGCTATAATTGTATGTATGGGATGCAGCTCACACGCATGAACTTTCAGTGAGCTGGAGGTGAAGAGATGACTGCTGTAGATACTGCCAGAGACTCTGGCACATCTGTGTCCTGGCTTGGGACTCTAGAATTTTCCCAGGCAGGTCTTTATCTTTCTTATCTCTGCCTGTGGGTAGTGAGCCTGAGGACAGAGATCAGGGGTGTTAACCCTGAGGCATTGCCCAGCTTTAGGGAGTGAAGGGCGTGATCCATAGCCCCCACTGCACAACTGTAGTGTATTAAAAATATTTTTACATTTCAAAATCAGGAAAAACTACTAAAATTTTCATGTTTTCTTTCCAATCTATTTTCTATTTATATAGGCATGTATTTCCTTTTATTTTATAATAATGAGTTAAAGTATCTCTTCTTTGTAAACAGGCCATTAAAAGTTACAGCTGCTCACAGACTGCCGCAGTCTGGATGCACCCTGTCTTCTGCGTCCCAAATTACGCTCAGGTGACTTGCACTTCTGTTTAAAAGCAGATGTTTATCACTTACATAACTTTCTAAACGTGACACTAAAAGGAAAATATAAAAAATGTATTAGAAAAAGAAGTAATTTTTGTATCTAAAGTAAAGGAGAGATTGATGACTAGCAGTCACAATTTCAATATTTGCTAAATAGACACCTTTCTTGTCAATGAACTAAAAGAAGTTAGGATAACTATCTTAACAATCTTGTATCTGTCTACCTTTTCACTTTTCCCTTGCTTCTTTTTTCCTTTCTTCCCCATTTTCTCTTTTCTTTTGAACATCTTATTCCAATTTGACAATATCTAATATTGTTTGGGCCATCAAGTGTCTGTATCTTGTACTCTAACAAATGTAAAGATAACAGTATGCAATGTGTGAACCATTGTTACTCTCCTATTATCCTATTTTGAAATTTGGTTTTATTTTTTCTCTTTGAAATAAAACTTTAAAAAAGAAAATAAAAACACTAAGGTAAATATTTAATCAACTATTATGATCAGATTTTTAGGAATGAAAAGGTTTTCTAATGTTCTGCTTCAGGAGTTTTCCCAAGGGATTTTTCACAAAGGGCTCCTAACAGTTGGGCATTCCTCACCCTGGAGGGGCCATTCCAACAATAAGCAGTTCATTGTCCCTACCCATTTCTCCTTTTCTCCTCCTCCTCTTCCTCCTCCTCCTCCTCCTCCTCCTCTTCCTCCTCTTCCTCCTTCTCCTTCTCCTTCTTCTTCTCCTCCTTCATTTTTTAGTGTATTTGGTACAGGATCTCACTACACAATTTGAACTCCTAGTGATCCTCCTGTTTTCAGCTTCCCCAGTGCTGGGATGCCAGGTATGTTCCACCATGCCTGGTCTCAGTGGCTGGCCCCACACATCACGGTCAGGGCTGGACAGCATGCCGTGCCAGGGATCAAACCCTGTCCCGTGCACTTGCCTAAGCAGGTGCTTAGTCCTCTGAGCTGTCTTGCTGGCCCTCCCATTTCTTTTCTTATCAGATTTTTGGAGTGCTAGAGTCTCCTTCTGGAAGTAGTGTCTAGGTTCTTTAGTTCTGAGTAAAGAATTGGTGAAGACAAGCACAATTTGTAGTAAAATTTTATCAAAGATAGGAAGAGAACCAGGTTCTGCAGAGTGAGCTCGGGCCACGTAAAAGTAGAAGTTTCCCTTATAGTGTGAGGGCAGCCACCATGAGGAAGGAATGCAGCGTGCCTGTCCTTTCTGTATCACAGGCAGAGCCATCCCATGGAAAACTTGTTTGAGTTCTCTTAAGAAGCCACACGCAGGGCTTTGGGGAGTTTCCTGTGCTTGCATGCTGAGATTCTGTGATGTGTGGGTCATACCCACTTCCCCAGCCGCTTAGCCAGGCCATAATCTCCTGCCTCTCTGAGCTAGGTGGTAGGTGTTAGACCTTATAGTGCCAGAGAGGGGATCTGACACACAAGTCGTAAGCTCCTGTTCTTCAGCATTGTGTAAAGGAAGAGTTTTAGTGACACACTTTCCAACCTGGGTGGGAAACAGGATGTTCTCAGTGGAGACCCACTTGCTCTGTGTTTGTGCTTCCAAGTCCTGGTCATACAATGCCTGAGACAGTCCTGAAAAACTCAGATTCTTTTCTGAAAAGGAAGGATCAGGGGATGGGTGCTGAGGGAGGAAAAGGGATGCAGTCAGGAATTAAGGCAGGCATGGTGGTGTGCGCTGTAGTGCCAGCACTCAGGAGGCGAAGGCAATCAGGGTGCCATGAATTCAAGGCCAGCCTGAACTACACTATATAGTGACACCCTGTCTCAAAAAACAAAATAAAACAAAACCAAAAAACATGAAAAAAGGAAAAAAGGAAGATAGAGAAAGAGAAAAAAAGATAGAATTAAGGTGTGTTATGTACATGTGGCAACTTTGCACAAGGAATGTAAATACTACACTCATGTGCTAATAAAATAATAAGAAGCAACATCTTTCCCAACATCACTGAAATAGAATTTCCCAGATTTTCCAGGAGATTCCGTTAAATCACTTTGCTCCTTATAGCAAGTCAAATGTTAAGTCAAGTTCAAGCGGGGAAATCACTATATGGATATGTTTTTCTCCAAGTAGTAAACTTCAGTAAATTATGTGGTCCTAAAACTGTATTGAATGCCTTCACCCATCTGGATTCAAAACAGGCATTTTAAGATCTTTTTGTCTCTTACACTAGCTTAAATAATGTACATTGTGGAGATTGTTGGAAGGATGAATTATCACTTTATGTTCTGTGTTGTTGTGTGTTGGGGGCTGCCAAGTAATAACATAATAGAATGGAGACAGAATGGATTTATTTAAGTTATAATGAGCAGATTGTTCTCTTTAATGAATATTTTTTCCAGGAAGTTCACGTACTGTTGGTGTTGAGTCCGTCTCAGGCTACTCTCTGCATTTACACTTGGATTATGCTGTTAGCAGGGCACATGGGTCATCTGACGCTAGCTTCTCTTGTGTAAGTCTCTTGCAGTGGTGATTTGAATTGTGGAGTTGGTTTCCCCATCTAAATGAGGGACGATTCTTATAAAATAACTCATTTCTTGCCTACTCATGTGTACCAAAACTCCTCAATAGACAGCCAGTTTCCCCACGGACACAGTGCTCTAGTCAGTGTTCTAGAAGCAGCGGCCCAGGACAAGAACAGGTGGAGACAGAAGCAGGTGTCACTCACTGGTCGCTGAAAGGCAAGGTAAGGAGATCCTGGCTGGAGGGGTCCGCCAGATGAGGTGGATGCTTCCGCTAGACTGAACGAGCACATGTGCAAGAAGGACGCTCTCTGCTCTGAGCTGTGGCCTTCTTCTCAGCTCCCAGGGACGGCCTGTGGGCAGCGTGCGCTGGCAGCGTAAGTCCTGACCAGTGTGTTGCTGTCTGCGTGGACCCTGACAGTTGGGACGTCAGTCATCACTGGCTGCAGCCCCCTGCTTGTCCTGTTGGTGTGCTTTGGCTTTTATGGCCTATGACAGGGTCACCCGATCTGCATTTTAGCCCTTGTGTGACGTTCTTCCACACCAACACTTTCAGCAAGTACACAGCAGCATGCAAGACACTAATGGTGTGAGCGCCGCATCCACTAAGACTCACTGCTGTCTGTCTTCAGGTGAGCACTTCACCTCTTCAGAGGAGGGGTGGACGTGGCTTAGCATGGCGGGCTTTCTCCCAGTGTGGAAGGCACGGGATGGAGAGGGAGCAGCCTCCTGGGTGTGGCAGGGGCAGCAAGGGGGCTGCCAGGCAACCGAGGCACCAAGTTTGGGGCTGCATGTTCAGAGCTCAGTGCCATTGGTTTTCCTTCCTTTAGTCAGTGAACAGACTAAACCCAAGCTGATGATGTGTCCCTTGCAATGAAGCACTGGCCCTAAAACTGTAACAGTGTGAGGAAGATGAGTTTAGTGCCTGCCTTTATTTCATTCTGTCACTTAGATAAGATACTTTGGTTTTCGTGAATTATAAAGCATCGTTTTCTTAGGCCAGATATGGCCACGTACACCTGTAATCCCAGTGCTGGGGGTGCTGAGGCAGAAGGATCTTGTGAGTTTGAGACTAGCCTGAGGGTCCGGCGAGATAGTGCAGCAGACTGAGCACCTGCTTTGCAAGTGCAAGGACTGGGGTTTGATCCCCTGCACCACATGCTATGCCAGCCCTGCTCCCAGGGTGTGCTGAGCTGGCCACCGAGACCAGGTGTGGTGGCGTACACCTGTAATCCCAGCATTGAAGAGGCTGAAAGCAAGAGGGTCAGTAGGAGTCTGAGCTGCATAGAGAGACCCTATAGACCCTGCACTAAATACATTTAAAAAAAGAAGAGGAATTAGAAAAGCAACTTTATTTCACTACCTAGTGTCTCAGTTACTTTTCACTTGTTGCTAGAACAAATACCTGACATTCAAAATGAAGGAAGGAAAGGTTTATTTAGCTCACAGCTAGTGGAGGTTAGAGTCCATACCCTGCTGGCTTCAAGGCAGATAGCAGCAATTCATGGTGGCAGAAAACAAGGACCATCAGAGGAGCAACAAAGCTGCAGTGTCCATCAAGCCTCTCTCTCCCTTCTGTGCTGACTGCGAAGATCCGAGCTCCTCTGCAGTGGCAGGGCTGCGTTGATTAAGCTCTTCCACGGATGTGGGGCATGCAGAAGCCTTCCTCGACCCCTCTACTTCCCCTTTTTGTGCTGTCACTCTAGGGCGGGTGTCACCAAGCCAATCCAGCCAAGCTGACATCTGAAGCTGCCTCAGTGTCAACCACCACAACTAGTACTCTCTGTTTACCATGAGACTCTAGGAACACGAAAAGAGGAGCATGCAAAGTTCAGCATTATGCTGTTTTCAAGCTGTTTAGGCTTGAAATTTTGTGCTTTCCTTATTTTGAGAATAAATACGCCACCAAAATGTGTGTCATCATTTCTAGCACGCCAGGCACATCCACACTGCCTTACGAACTCATGGCTCCAGAGCCAAAGCTTTTGTGCTCATTGAATCTAACACACAGAAACTTGGGCCTTTTCCTAAATAGGTCCTTGGTTTTGAGTCATTGCCAGATGCATTAAATTATTTAATACATTTCATAGAGAGACTATAATTATGAATTTGGCAGAGGCCTATGCAAGAGATAAATAGAGAGAGAGAGTTTGAGAGTACTCAGCGCCTTACAGTGAGCAGCCTCCCATTCTGCAATATTTTCATCCAGTGATGAAGATGAGCAGATGAGCAGGAGGAGAGCACTGAGGAGAGGGGCAGGCATGGCCGACGGGCGCTGAGTACGCGGGGAATCCACAGGCTAATGGCCACGAGGTGGCTTGGACCTGTGCTTTAGTGGCTGCTCTGCTCAGTTAGATTGAGTGAAGCAAGGAAAAGTTGTTGGGAGCTGTTAGGAGGGTGTTTGTAAGGGAGACAACAAATGCTGCTGAAATAAATTTGGGTGGTATAATTGAAATAGAGAAACTAATATATGAAAAATAAATCTACTTGGTTATTTTTAGGTTATTTGTAACTAATACTCCAATATTCTTCCTTTTAGAAAGCTAACAGGAAATGCTTTAAAAATCAACAACTGGGATCTCATCATTTTGAAAAGTTTCTGCACATCAAAAGAAATCATCAACAGAATAAATAGAAAACTCAAGAATTGGGAAAAACATTTAGCCAACTGTCCCTCAGAAAAAGTACTCTACTTAGAGCATCAAAGAATTTAAAAAATAAGTCCCTCAAAAGTGAAAGAGTCAATCCAAAAATGAGCATATGAGATGAACACACAGTTCTCAGATGAAGAAATACAAATCAAAAACAAAAACATGAAGAAATGTTCAATATAATTGGTCATTTGAGAAATGCAAATTAAAGCAGCACTGAGATTCCATCTCATCCCTGAAAGAATGGCTGTCACCAAGAAGTTGGCCAATCGAGGAGCTGCGGGGACAGAGGAATGGTTCTCCACTGTGCGGGAGTTTAGGTTGGTACAACTACTGTGGAAATCAGTGTGGAGACTCCTTAAAAAGCTAGGATTGGAGCTCCCATTCGAGCCAGCTATTTCTCTCTGGGTATTTTCCCAGAAGAACTGAAAACATCATATCACAATGATATATGTGTCTCATGTTAACAACAGCACAATTTGTCACAGTTGAATCTTGGAAACAACCTAGATGCCCATCAATTGAGGAAAGGATAAAAATGATGTAGTATTTTTACACTCCATTTTTACACAATGAAGTATTACTGTTATAAAAAAGATGTGCTCGAGACTTTTACGAGTAAATAGATGCAACTAGAAGCCATACTCATAAGTGAAATAAAGCGGACCCACATGTGTGAACATCATATTGTCTCCCTGGCGTAAGAACCTGAAAGAATAAATAATCCAAAAGGTGTGACAGACATTGTGAAAGGGAAAGAAACTGTTCAAAGGACACAAACAGCTGGGATGAGGGAAATGAGGAAAGAAAGAAGAAAGAAAGAAAGAAAGAAAGAAAGAAAGAAAGAAAGAAAGAAAAGAAAAACATTTACACAAGGGAGATTGGATAATCGTACTATGGACTTCTGTTGCTCTATTGAAAGAAGCAATGTTTCATTTTTTTTTCCTTTTTGTTTCTTCTTTTTAATTTTTTTAGCTAATCTTGCATGCTCATATGTGATAAACTGAACAATGAATTTTAAGATAACAATATGCTATATAACAACCATTGTTGAATTCCTGTGATTTTGTTTAGCGAAATTCTGTATCATTGCCAATTTTTTTATTACTTCTATTCTCTTCAAAAATTTTTAAAAATCAAACATGAAAAATAAATAAATAACTAGTTCTCCTGTTCCAAATGCTCCATATTAAAAGACATAGGAAATATATTTTGGGAATAGAAATGATTTATATGACAAAATATCTTTTTATCATGACTTAGTGCAACAGATTAACATCAACTTGTAACACCTTTCTAAACTGAATCTGCATCGCTCTGGGTATGGATGGCCCATCTGAGGATTATTGCCAGTAGTATTAGGAAAGAGAATTGCAGGGGAAGATGGTGCACCACTGATCCTCCTGGAGAAGCTTGTCCCTCTGGCTTTCCTGATATGAACTCAGCTGTTCTCATCGCCAGAGGAGCTCAAGCCCTTGCTGGTGTGGAGGGTGGCTGCTGTTCTCCTGGGGGAGCTCTGGACGTCCTTGAGCACTGCTTCCTGGCTCCAGTGCAGATCCCTCAGCCTGCTGGCACAGAGCCATCATTCCCCTGGCAGAGAATTTGTAGCTCCCACCACTGACCTTGGGGCCTTCTCAGTGCCGATCCTTGACACAGACTTGAGTGAGACAATGTTCTGGGCTCGGGGCTTACATCTGGAATTGTGAAGGGCACTGCTAGGGGCTCCAGGTTGTCAGCTGGACTCATGCAGGACATTGCCATGGGATTCAGCTGGACTCTTGGCTCTCTAGTGTGTTTTTCACTGGACTTTTTGGGTAAATATTATAAAACAATCATACCAATTATGTGTCCTGGATTAAATCTTTTCCTTTGTGAATCCTAACTACAACACTTGGTTCCAACTGTCAAAAAAAGAAAAAGAATTATTTTATAACAGGGATTTTATAACAAGACCTTTTTCAGATTTTGATGTTTTAGGTAAGGCAGTCAGCATATATATTTTAATCGAACCTTCTATTAATACGTGACTGGAACACAAGTGGATAGATGATAAAATAAATTCTCCGTAGCACTTCTGGAAAAGAAGACCAATCTAAAATATTCCTAATCACATCAGAATCCTTAAATTAAATTCCACTCCTAAACTCTTTCACCTTCCGTGTCTAACATGGGGCATTTTGATTCTTAGAGTTAAGACTTCTGATTAAAAGCTGACTTTGATCATAGTTTTTGATTGCTGTCGTAATAAAGTCAGTGACATGTTAAATAAAATACTAATATTTTAATATAAATGTCTTTCAAATTTGGAAACTTAATCATAACCAAAAGAATATACAGGAATATCCTGTATTCTGGGCTATTAACATGTCTAAAGTTTTAGTAACTCCAGGTAAAGTTTTATGACCTAATGTAAAATCACGGAACAGTTTTGGATGCTACATCTTTAAGCTCGTTAGCTTCCTTGGTAATCAGTTCCTCTATTTATAAAATGAATGAGAGTCTCTATTGTGTAGAAAACTATGAGTATGAAATCAGCATGATCTTAAGAGCAGCTTGTCATAACCTGTATTGTGTGTTCGGACTAGAATGCCTATCACGAAAGAAACATGCAATGCCCATTTGCATAATCTGTATCAAAATAAACACTAAAGGTTGGAAAAAGCTGACGTTATCAGTTAAAAGTCACAGCAGCTTTCCGTTTTCTGGTGCCTTTAAGTGTATGCAGGAAAGGGCAGTAATGAGTGTTGCTGGGAAGGGCAGGGGACAAGCTGAAAGCTATCAGTAGACTAATTTGAAGGAAGGGGATCTTTACAAGAGTTGCAAAGCTGAATACATAAATGGCATTAGTTTGGGAGAGACCGGCGCAGCTGAACCCCTAACAGGAGTGATCCACAGAACCTGGCTGAGCGGCTCTGCCTAAGTGGCCCCACCTTCAGCGTCTTGCACGATTTGGACCGTGGGGACATGATGACCTCTACAGCTATTCTAACATACCGGCTCCTGGTTTCCTTTCTTTTTAGATGTATGTGTCATTATCTTTTAAGATGTATTAAGGAAGAAAGCCCCTTGACGATGACTAAAATTTAATGTCATCATTTCTTTTTCCCTGGTAAGAACTAATCAGTGCAAGAAACATTTTGTTAATACTCAGAGGTTAATCAGACTAGAAGACAACCTCATTTTTCCCAGTGATGTCAGCCATAAATGAAGTGGCAGTCTGATGCCCTATGCGAGAGTAGGACAATGCTTTTCATTTTTTCCAGATTGGTAAAGATAAAGTCCTTCATACAGCAAGAAGCATACTTATTCATCCTGATCACTTGGATTCTCATAAGAATGATCTCCTAAATTTTGAGAGACATTATTATTCACATTGCACTGTTATAGCTTGCCATGGAAAAGAAATTAATACTGGTAACTTTTAACTTGTTTATTGATAACTATTAAGACAATTATGAATATTAGCTCAATCTGGCATGCATGAGGATAAAATACAGCCATCTTCACTTTGATTCTGACCTTACTGGACCAAGGCTAACACTCATAATATTAAAATCCAGGTGAGATAAAAGTGAAACGATAGCCAACTCTTCTAAGGTGGCATCGCGCTCACCCACTAGGATGCAGCCCCAGTGAGCTGCAGGCCTCTTCAGAAGGCCTTCCTTCATCTTGATCCTACTAGATGGCCACTGTCCATCCATCTGATCTTTTTGAGAAAGCAAGCATTTAAGCTTCTAATCTTTCCTCTACTTTTTTTCAGTCATGAAGACTGGTCCCATCCCCAGCAAGAAAAGGACAACTTCAATCTTCTGCAAAAACTGAACCAACAAAACATTGACTAACCATCAACTATGACCTTTCTAATCTCTAGCTCTTTTTCTTTCATTTTTTCTACTTTTCTCCATTACATTCATCATCATTGTAGTCCTATAACAAATACTCTAGAGAAATTAAATTTAAAAGAGGAAATGTGTCAAAATCCTGCCTATTCGGTCAGCTGGCCCCTCCCTTTGGATCGTAGTGTGGCAGTACACCATGGCGTAGCACGTGGCAGAAAAGCAGCATGACAAAAACAGCAGCTGTGGGCCCAAAGACAGGTGCATGGACCGGCGGAGCGGAACCGAGCATGCAGAAGCACGCCCAAGCGGAGGCAGCTATTTGACGTTTTACAAAGGGCCCCAGGACATACTTCCAAAGGAAATTTAGTCAACAAATCATTGAGAAAACAGGGTATCTGTGTACAGAAGATTAAAGCTGAACCGATATCTTTCACCATGTGAACTAAAGTCAACATGGATGAAAGATCTAAACACTACAACAGAAACTCTGAACCCACCTGAAAACAAAAGAAGCAAAGCACCTAAAGCCATAGCTGTAGGAAAGCACTTTTAAACAGAACTGGAGTTACACAAGAAATAACAGCAAGCATCAACAAATTAGATTACATTGAATTAAAAAGCTCCTGGTTGGCAAAGAAATCAATGAGTAGAGTGAAAAGACAACCTACAAAATGGGAAAAAGATTTGCAGCTGTTCTGTAGACAGAAGATTAATATACAGATTATGCAAAGAACTAAAAATAATTAAACTTGTTTAAATAAAAGACCCGAGGAAGACATGGGCAAGTGAAATGAACAAACATTTCTTAGAAGAAGTACAAACTATCAACGACCATATGCATAAGTGCTCAGCATTTCTAGCCAACAGAGAAATGCAAATTTAAGCTAAGACTTCATCTTATATAAGAAAGCATGGTAATTGCCAAGAAGAAGTCAAAAAACAACTAATGTGGTGAATGTACGGTGGAAAAGGAACAGTCCTACGTTGCTGGTGGGAATGTAAAGCAGTACAACTGTTATGGAACTCAGTGTGGTGATTTCTCAAGAAACTAAAATTAGAAATTCCCTATGTTCCAGCTACACCGTTTCTGGATGTCTTCCTCAAAGAGAAAAAGGCATCATGCTACAGGGATACATGCACGCCAATGTGTGTAGCAGCAAGATTCACAGTAACTAAGTCCTAACAGTAACCTTTATTCCCAACAACAGTCAGCAGGTAATGTGTGTGCAGTGCCTATACATAATGCAATACTGCCGAGGTATAAAGAGGTAAATTTCACACATTTGTAGGAACCTGGATGATCCTGGACAATATAATGTTGAGCGAAATGAATCAGACACCCAAGTTGAAATGTCGTATGGTGTCTCTTACTTGAGTGAGGCCAAGTACAAACAAAGGGCACCCTAGAGGATGGACAGAAGGACAGAAGGAGATATGCCTCTTCCTAATGGGAAGGAGTCCAGGATTCTGAGTGTCAGGGAAGAGGAAAGGGGATGGGGAGCCAGGAGGAGGGAGACATGCTATGTACGGAGCCCAAAACCCTCAGTGGAGATGAGCATCACGTGCCACAAACATGAGCTAAGAATAAGCACAAGAATGTACATAGGAAGAAAGCAGCTGTATTCACTCATGGACCCTGTCCTCAAGGTGAATATAAACTTCACATTGTACAAGTGCACACTAAAATAATCGGGCATGGTAGGGAGAAGCATTCATCTCGTGCAGCCGAGATCAAAAGAGAGAGGAAGGGCTGGCCTCTCACCGTCCCTCGGAGGAAGCACAGCTCGGATACAAGACTATGAGGTCCAACACTTGAGAGTCTACTCTCTCCCCACAGCCATGGCCAGAGTGAAGATTTCAGTGTGAGGGAGCACATTCCCACACCTCGCCTCAGTTTTCTGTCCTTGTCATTGTTCTTTCTCTTCTCAGGAGGAGCTCCCTTCCTCCTGTTCCTCTCCCAGCAGTGTTAGCACTCTTCCCCTCCTACTCTTCCATGCTCCATCTTGACCATTCTTCTCCCTTTCCTTTTCCTCCTTCTCTTCTCTTTTCATTGTGAGTCTCCAGCTAAGCACACATCATTCAAAAAATTGCATTTTTCATGCTGTTTGCACAGAAATTACAAAATAAATGTGTTTAAGAGAGCATGATACTTTGTCTAAGTCCATGTTTCCCACGGTGTTTTCTAAAGAAAGAGTGTTAGAAACTAGAAAGAGAAATACAGTATCAAATTGTAAATTGTCTTCAAAGTCTTATGGGTCAAGTGCCTCCCATTATCCACACCTAGCATTGCACAAAATCAGATCAAAAGAAATTATTTTTCATATTTTTCTATGAATCCATGAGATGACAGAATTTTTAGCAACTTACTTTGGGAATGAAAATAGTTGTGACTTTTCTAGCTTTCTATTTGATAACAGAAGAACTTATGCTGCAGAGTTAACTATAGAATTTGCTGCACCTTAATTCTCTCCACCCAAATAAAATTTTGTCTTAATCTTCTTTATTTATGTCACAGCCAATTAGCCAATTGTGAAATTGCATTACTTCAGTGAGACTAACTCATAATACAAAATACATTTTGTACCTTTTCTAGAACAGTAACTAAATCAAGCATATTAAAATAAGAATTTTTAGTTAAGAAATAATGCATGGCATCTTTATGTTTACTAGAATGTAGAACTAGATCCTGGTCTTAAAATTCCAGTCATTGGCATTTACTTAGTGTCTGTCTTAGATTCTTTTGTCACTTCTGAGACATAATACCCTACACCCAAATTTAAAGGAGGAAAGGTTTATTTGGATCACAGATTATTGAAAATTCAGTTTATAGTCAGCAGGCTACAAGTAGGGTGACAGGTAGAGGAGAAACAGCCCATGGCAGGGCTGGCCGAAGGTTCTGAAGTGAAGCAGCAAGCTGCTGCAGCGAGCCCCTCCCCTTCAGCACACCGGACTCCAAGCCTTCTGGGTGGTGTCATCCATACCTAAAGTGGGCCTTCCATCACCCACACACCCTTAATCCCAGAGTCACACACCCCAGATCCAGCCACCTCCACAGAGCCCTAGCTCTCACCACATGAGAGCTTGGGAGAACACCCAGATCCAAGCCATGACAGTGTCAGAGGACAAACAACTGCAGTCCTTGCTCTACGAGGAAAAGTGTCTCCAGTGCTTTCATAAACAGCCTGGACTTCCTCAAATGTGTTTAATGGATGACGAGGAAAAGGATTAGCTGTCAGTGATATGAACAACTACTCAGAACAGATTTAAATCAGGGTAGCCATGAAGCATTAGGCTGGGGAAAGGAAAAGAAAAGAAAAAATTGTTTTGTGTTCCAGATGAGTTTAAGGGACTTTATTCACATTTAAAAGTTACAATCAAAAGAATTTAAAGATAGGAGCCATAGGGCCAGGGGTAAAGCTTAGCTGCACAATTCCTGCATGATAAGAGAAAAGTCCTGAGTTCGATTTCTAGTACAAAAAGAAAACAGCAGCCCTGTGATTCTTAGAAAAGAAACAATATCGTTTTCTAATATAATGATCAATACAAATGACATATGTGCTAGACAATCACACCTATAAAATTTATATTCATAAATATTAAGCTACATAGGAGATTGCAGACACTGAGACAGACCCGTCCTAAAATATGGCAACACAGCAGAGCACTGACTAAGAAGACCGCGAGTTTCATGAATAAAATAGAGCTAGGTCAACATGCTGATCCTTGATTTATACTGACAGTTATTCCTTGTTTGACTTCAATAACCTACATTATTAAGTGATTCCATTTTCAGTTAATTGCCTAATAATATATAATTGTGGATCAACTTCTATGGAAAAATACAGTGTCTATACAACCACAGAACCATCTATATAGCTGTATATATTATAATAGTTTTTAAGTATACTGTGTAAATATCTAAGCCATTTGTAGGAAAGAAAAACTTCCTGTGGTTTTAACAACCATTTATATCAGAATTCCCAAATTAGTGGAACAAAATATGAAAAAGTACTTGAAACCATAAGTTATATTTAGGTGTCTGTCAAGAGGCCAAATTCCATGAGTTTTGTATATCTGACCCTTTGGCGTTTTCCCACATAATCAACCCTTTAACCCAGACTTGCTGTGAGGGGAATAACAGTATTTTTTCCCTTCTTTGTTTAGTTTGGCTTCGCTTTCCATAGAAACTACTCTTTCCCACAGCCTAATTCCAAACAAATTGTGATGTTAACAATGCCCTTGCTGTGGTTAGTTCAATCCTGCAGCAAGTTAACTTGATGAAAGGCCAATAATTAAACACCATTTCCTTTTAAGGTGAGAAAGTCATTAGGAATTTCAACCTAAAATGGACTTGCGTTCTTTTTGGTGAGCATTTCCCTCCCACTGTACTTAGGCAGCAACACCCAATCAGGAGAAGATGGTAACAGCAACAACAGATACAGAAAAATATAGTTTTTCTTTCAACAGTTATCACTAAGGGAAAGAATGCCAGAACATGGACCACAGGCAAACTCTTGAATTTTGCTAATTTTTAGCTTTCATTTGAATGGGTCAAATTCTTTAGCATATTCAGTCTTTTCCCTTATATGCCTTGCTAAGTCATGCTGGGGCTTCTTTTGGGGGAAGCACGGCAGAAGCACTAACCACGAGGCCACCTCCTCTGTCGTCTGTCTGCTCACTTCTCCACAGTCACACGTGACACTTAGAGAACGGCTCTTTCTGGCCTCCTTCCTTCTTCAGCCCTGGCCTGTCTTCTATTTTAATCTCTACTGGCACTTAGACGGTTACTGTCCCTTCAAACTCAGTATGCTTAATGGTAAACCTCTTGTTATGGTTTATACGTCAATGTTTCCCCAAAGTGTCACAGGTGGGGCTTTGGGAAGGTGACAAGACCATGAGTGTGTGAGACTCATCAGTGTACTAGGGTCAAGTGAGCTTCTAACAAAGCCCAAATGCTGGGCAGGGCTGAAAAGAACATGTGATTGTTTTTGATTTTCCACTTCTATGGATGGGAAAAGCCAGGCCAAATTTGGGTTTTAGCATAGGATCGCTGTGCGAAAGATCATGGAAGACACGTATGACACAGACGGGAGACAGAGACATTATTTTGCAAAGAATCTGAATCAAAAGTCACGTTGACCCCCCAAGCAAAGCAGCAACCTGAAAGGGTAAGGACAGCAGGGTGGATACAGAGGAGGCTGTTCTTTTTTTTTTTTTTTTTTGTAACGGTCAGAAGGTGGGAGCACAGCACAAGGCAGAGGAAACAAGAGCTTGTTATACTACCCAGGCACAAGGGCGGGCTGCTGTGGGCCACACAGGACCCCAAGGGAGGTTCAAGAGAGCAGCTGCAGAAGCCCTGCGCAAGAGCTTCACTGGGGTTTCCACGGGAAGAACATGCGAGAGGAGGCGTGCAGGACCGGCTCATCTGAGCACCACAGCGGCTGCTCCTCTTAGGGACAGGCCCTCACAGTGAACCCAGCTTGGACGATTAGGGCGCAGGACTCTGCGTGCTGGCGACAGCAGCCAGCGTCTGGCTCTGGATTGGCAAAGGCCTGCTGTAGCTGATTCCCTTAGGATTGCTAAGGAGCAACTCCTCTCAGTGAGACAACCTTTCCCAGCTAGAATGAATTTTAGGATATTAAAATATAGTGCGTATAAAATAAAAATGTGTACAATATAGATAGAGATAATTATGGAAATTTCCCTTAGTGGAGTTTTGTCATACAAACTTCATGGCCTCCTGGACTGTGTGTGCATGTTTATGTGTGAGTGTGTACATATGTGTGTATGTATGTATATATGTGTATCATGTGTGTATATGTGTGGGAGTGCATGTGTGTATGTGCATGAGTATGTGTGGAGTTGAAGTAGCATCTTAAAGTGAATATAAAGAGATGTTAGAAAACAGTAGAAATTATAAGAACTATGCTTCATGGGTTTTCATGATATTTCGTGAGAGGAAAGTAAGTAGTAGCGCAGGAGGGTCTGGACTGAAAGTTAGTACTAATCACAACTCTACTTCAGAGCTGACACTAAAATTATATTGTGATATTAATGTGGAACTAAAATTTGTTATAATACCAGACAAATATTATACTACCCAGCGTCTTGTATGAAAACAGACTATGACTGGGAGTGTAGCACTGCAATGAAACTCTTACCCACCATGGTGAGTTTAATCCCCTCCACTGCGTGCGCGCACACACACACACACACACACACACCAAGGCAGCAGATAAACAAGGCAGTTGGGAGTGTGCTCCTTCCTGTCTCAAATGTGTCATTCCAGGATAAGTGGTTCCTTTATGAATGAACTCACAAATTCCAGAACGAACTCAAACTCAATGAAGGGACCCACTGGACAATTGTAATCCAGGGTACAGGTTGTGGCTGGAAATTCTCAGAGCTCTAGAGCTGCTGGTAAACGTGTGATAGTGCATGGGACTGGCACACGCTAGAGTGCAGGGAAAGGCTCTCTTCTTGCTCCATCTGACACCAAGCAAAGGAGATTTCCTAGGATGGTTGTTGCTCACTGTCTTGTTACTTTTTTCTCTCTGCTGAGACAAAATACCTGATGCCCAAAGTTAGAAAGAAAGTTTATTTAGCTCACACTTTGTTGAGGGCTCAGTCCATAGTCAGCTGGCTCCAAGGCAGGGTGGCACATGGCAGAAGACAGCAAAGCAATGAACGCAAGGGAGGGGAGGCAGGCCTCTTCTCCCTCATATTGGAAGCAGGCTTCCTGCCCACACCACACCAGTGCAACAGAGGGAGAGTGTGTCAGTGAAAGTAGGCTGCGGCACGCTGAGGCGATAGAAGAGCTCCCCAAGGCATGGCGGTCGAGAATACAGAGGCCTGCTGCGCTTGTGTCCAGTCCACTGTTCACCTGGGCTGGCCGCGGCTCTTTGGCAGGCCTTCTCTCCTGGGCGTGGGCTCTGAGTTGGCCTCCACCAGGACCCTGCCAGGCTTGTGGCAGAAGAGAGACACTGCAGAAGCAGACCACGGCTCCCGGTGCTATTGTCCAAAAGTAAGGCGTCTCACTCCTGCTCCCCTTACACCGGCCCCCCTCTCACCTGTGCAGTTCACAGCACAAAGTGGCTGCTCCCCCACTGGGCAGGCGCAGGCCTCACACAGGGGAGACCTGTGATTGTGAGAGCGGTGCCGTGGATGGGGGCATAAGTGAAACGACAGGCTCAATGGAGGACCGGCATAAACTAGCACTTCCCTGTCTCAGGGGACCTTGAGATCAGAAGATGAGGCAGGGGGCGCTATGGCATGAACTGGGTTAGTAAGCATAAGCCAGCTCGTGCAGGCTGGGCAGGCAGGCGGGGCCGTGCTGCTGTCCCCTCATCATTGCCATGTGCTCTGGCCGGCTGGCTGAGCTTGGGGGGAAGCAGAGAAGCCAAGCTGGGCAACGGGGCCACTTGGAAAGCACAGGCTTGGCCGAGGGCTTGGCCTAGACAAGGGCAGTGCGGGTGGACCACGCCAAGGGGCTCTAAAAGCTGTCTGAAAAACGGATCCACAGCACCCATAGAACTAGGCAGAAGGCTTGGCAGGGCAGAAGCGAGGCTGCGGCTGAGATTCCTGTTTGTTTGTAAGGGCGAGTGCAAATCCCTGCACAGATAGCACAGAGGCAGAGCAGGTGTGCAAACAAGAGTGCAAGTCCCCTTCTGTCTGTTGGGTTTGGAGCCTGGCTCATTTGAAAGACACTCAGGGGGGCCCTGGAGGGAGGCAGAGGGTGAGGCTCGAGCTGGGGGAGAGGGAATGTGAACTGGATGTATGAAGACATGGTCACTGTGGTGGGTGAGCTGACGGCTGCTATTTGGAAATGGCTTGACGGTGTCCCCGAAAGGATCTTATGCTGGAACCTTGGTCCCAAGGTCAGCAGTGGTCAGGCTTTGAGGGGTGTGGCTGGGAAAGAGCCTTACTTCACAAAGATGTCCCCTTTCAGAGGGATGAGTACAGGCCCCTCAGGGCCGGTGAGGTCCTGCGGGAGTGGGCATGGTTGAAGAGAAACCTTGACGCTCTGTTCGCTGGCTTCCTCCCCTTGCTAATGGTTGCAGAATGTGCAGTGAATCACCAGCCCCAGCTCAGAGTGAAATAGCACCTTAAATACATTGTTTGTGCAGGAAGTACAAGGCTGAGGGCAGGTTGGTCTATCGTGGGTTACTCACACTTGATCACTTGTTGTCAGGCAGATGTGTCTGGGGCAGGTCTAGCTAGAGGGGCCATTCATCATGAGACAGAAAGGCCTGGAGGAAGTCAGGGTCCGGGCAAGAGGGTAAGACTCAGCGTGGCTTGAGAGGGCAGGCCTGTCCCAGGTAGGCAGTCCTTGAATCCTGCTGGAGAAGCAGGACGCATGCGCAAGCCATTGTGCAGGTGGTCAGAGAGCTGAGCCCAGCCATCTAGGCTGCAGCAGGGTAGGAGTCAGGGCGGGCTGAGTCTGACAGCCCAATTATGAAGCTATTATTTTAAAATTTTCTTTCATAGTATGATCTCTAATGCAGCTTCCCAAGATATGATGCCTCCGGCTGCATAAGACCCAGCCAGCCAATAGTCGTAGGGCAAACCATATCAGCTGCCCAATTTTGAACTTTTCACCAGCAAAACTGAATGAAGTTAACCTCTTCAATTTATAAAATAGTCAGCATAAGGTGTTTTGTCACAAAGACACAAAATGGGCTAAGAAATCACACAATCTAGGAGGATGGCACAAAGGAAGAAAATAAAGAGGGACATCACTGTGCAGCCTAGCAGTGATCTCCTATGGCCTTCATTAAAAACACATCTGTCGGTGAGGTCAGTACTTGTCAGTAGGAAAAGGGTCAAAGGTCGTCCTTCCTCCAGACTGCCCTCCTCACTAGACAGGAAGTCGTAGAAGAACAAGCAATCTGAGACTCGGGAAGTTTAGGATCTGCAAACCAGCACAGCCTCATGGCCACTGTGCACCCTTGGGAGACCCCCTAACTGGCTCGGATTTAATTCTCTGTCGTTCAGGGTCATGAGCATCCTTAGACAGAAGTCTGAAAAGCATACTCTAAGTAAAAGTTCACGTTGGAGAGCTCACTTTAGTGGGGGGAATTCCTAAGTCTATTTTGAGATATCATAAAACATGGAGAGAATAAGAAGCCCTTTGCCAAACGTCTTCAAGGCAGAAATGGACGTTTTTGCGGTGACTCATTCTTCCTTTGCAAACCGACGATCACATCTAGGAAGGGTCAGCCAGTTTTAACTAAAGGAAAACCATACTCTCCACAGCCTTTCTAGAGTGGTGGTGGCCTTTCCTGAAACCGCTCAATTGTGAGGTATGTACTAACTTGTATGAGGTAGCCGTATGCAGTTCTCTCCTAAACCTGCTGCTAAACTTTGCGTTTTTCCCTTCAGGCAGATACATTTGTGAAGTGGTAAATAGTTCAGTCTTCCGATTCGGACCACCAAGGCATGCCCTCTTGGGATGCTCATTAGGAGTCTCCTTATGTTTATTCACTAAGTGAGTCTCTGCATGCTGACTGGCTAAGTGCGTATCTTTGTGCTTACTAGCTACGTGAGTGTCTCTATGCTCATTAAAAAACAAACCCCAGAAGTCTGGTCTGGAAACCACACAGCACGCTGCTCACAGCACCGATGGCTCAGTAGCCGCTTATGTTCCACAGCTTTTATTTGAAAACTGTGACCATGATTTTCTTTTCAGTGATTTTTGGTTATTAGAAGGGCATTTAATCTTTGCTGCCACTGCTGCTGTATTTGATTTCTTATAGACTCTTGTTTAAAAACTACTAAAGCCACTATTCAAGCAATCTATAGGAAACATTGGCCTCTTGCTTATATGGTGTTTCAATGCCCTTTAAGACTTGTGTATTCTGATGACTATAATTTCTTGTGTTTGATTTTCTCAATCAGAAAATATCCCAAATGTAAACGTACTACACAAAGCTTCAGGTGCTGCAAAGTACTAGGTATTATTTAAATGGAATGTTTTCTACACAGTTAATTAAATTTCTTTAGGTTTCAGATAAAATGCTAAACATGTATTCAAGGACATAGGAATAATAGAATTGGCCTCACCCTTTCTGTTAACTTCTAATCTCTGGGAGATCTGGGATAGCAAGCTTTGGGTAGAGCCCATGCTCCACCTTGGAAGACTCATCCAAAGACCCCTGCATTCACAAGTGGGGTCACCAGCCCAGGGGCTTTGGAGAGGGGGCAGACCCCTGATCCCATTGTGACTCGCTGTGGGTCAAAGTACGAGTACTGACTGCCCCCAGCCCGAACACTCCAAAGCC
>NDGM011215610.1:676-24297 GCA_002564305.1 Octomys mimax | reverse complement strand
AAGAAGAAGAAGAAGAAGAAGAAGAAGAAGAAGAAGAAGAAGAAGAAGAAGAAGAAGATAAGAAGCAGATAACAGATTGGGGAAGGAACAAAACAGCTACTTGATGATTCTAGCAGTATTCTATGACTTGCTTTCCCCATTTCTAAGCCAAATCTCTTATTTTTAACATGCTAGAGAGGAACCCTAGGGATTTGCATGTGGTAGGCCAGAGCTGTATCACAGAGATACAACCCTAGAACAAGCTAACTATTCTTAGTTACTAATTATTTGTAGTCTAGATAAACAAACTCCTCTAGTACATCACAATTAAATGGGATATATAAAGCTAAGGACTAGGTTTTCACAGGTATATTGTGATTTTTTTTCCTTGTCTCTAACTTTTTATATGCAATATTTGCTGAAAGGATACTGGAAAAATAGCCAAAGGAGGTCAACTGATGGTGTGCAATAAAGACTACAAAATCCAGTGGCACATTGAGCAGTGAGTGGTTCATGTTTTGGTCAGGCTTACCCTGAGAGAATATCTGGTGGCAAATAGAGAAATTGACTTAAAACTGAAGCTCAGCATTCTACCCTGGGCTGTGTCACTCCACTTATGGCTGGAGCAACTAACTTAATCTTTTGAGTTTGACCCTATATCTGGAGCTATGGATTTTGTCTTGCCTGCTTCAAAAGGTTGTAAGAAATATATATATATATATATATATATATATATATATATATATATATATGTTGGAAAGTGTAAAATTCCACAAGTACAGAAAGAAAGAGCATCTGATTTGCATGCTGTTTCATACCTTCTTCATCTGAGATATCTGAGATACTTTTATTTTTAGAAAAGCTGAACAGAGTTAAGCCAGGGATAGTGACTGTCTACATATGTGCATATTTTGGAAAAGATTACTGTGCTTTTACTGTGGGGTGATATCATAGTTTCTTCAGCAGAAGCTCCAGAGTCTGAATTACTATGAAAGAGCTTCATGATATTCTCTAAGACGTAGCTGTCATCTTCCATCTTCAACATGTGATGACATCAAATTTACCCACATGTTGAAGGCATGCATAAAACTAAAATGAATAGACATTTAAGAGTAGACCTTTGGGGCCAGGGATATAGCTCAGTAGCACAGTGCCTGCATGGCAAGCTCAAGGTCCCGAGTTCAATTCTAGAATCAAAAAATAAAAGCATACTTGTTAGTGAAAATTTGATGTGATGGCAGAAAAAAGGCATGCTACAGATTTTGTAGTGCCTGGCTAGCAGGAATAGCAATGATGATTCTCAAAGAACTGAAACAAATGTATGTGAGCGTAAGAAATTGAATAATTTGCACATATCCATATACAGGTACTCTAACGACTTAAACTGTCTCATGGTCCCCTGCGGCTGTAGTTAAACAGTGTCAAAGAAACATTGAAAAGACATTTTAAATATTTCCAGTCATACCTACGGAACCCAAAATTTCCCCACAAAATAATTTTTGAGACAAGAAATCTTAACTAGGCTCCCAAAGTGCTCTACTGATCTTCTCAAAGTAACTGAGAAGAACTCAGCTTGTTAAAAATGTTATGAAGAAGAATGATTTGTAAAGATCTCCAGCCACAGATCTGCCGCTGTATTCCAAACTCACACTGATCATATATCCATATATTTGGTTCACTTCCTCAAGTGGACAGAGGATGAGCAAAATAAATCAGTTTATTTCACCATCATATTTGTTGCTGTTGTAGCTATTGCAAATAGGATTTTTTTTCATTACTGTCACTAAGTTCATGATCAGTGCATACAAATTGCACTGGTTTTTTAAATGTTAATTTTGTATCCTGAAATTTCATATTCATCATAGCTCTATTTGCAACAGCAAAGATATGTATTCTCCAGACATTTCCATTGATGAATGAAGAGTTAAAGGAGATGTCATATGTACACACAGAAACACATTCACTGGAATATCATTCCGCCATAAAAGGAATGAAATACAGTCACTGGTAATAACATGGATGGAATTGGAGGATATTTTGTGTGCAGAAGCTATTTTAATTTCAGGGGGCAGTGATTACAAGAGGTTGAACCCAAGAGGCAAATATGCTCCTGACCTATCTCCCCAGCCCAAGAACATTGTATGTGGATCAAACACGATAGAAAAACAGAAATACTTCATGTTCTTACTTATCTATGGAAGCAAAAAAGCTGATTTCACAGAAGTAGAGTGTATAATACTCATCATTATAGTCTAGGAAGGGTGGGTGGTGGAAAGGACAGAGAAAAGTTTGCTACAGTTACTAAAGAAACTGTGAAGGGAAAAATGAATTCTACTGTTTTATAGCATTGTGGAGTGACCACAGTGCCCCAAAATTTGTATTAATCTCAGAATATGTAGCAAAGAGGAACATGAGTGTTCTCCAGAGAAAAGAAAATCTTGATTTGATTGTTATACATTGTATACATGTAATGGATTAGCAAATTATCCTCCTTGAATATCTGAAGGGTCAGTTTAAAATANGGAAAAAAAAAAACCTCAAAGTTTAAACACCATAGGCTGTTGCCTCAGTGAGAAAGTTGTTTTCTATTGTAGAAAGTTGGTTTGCTAGAGAGAAAGAGGACATTGTGAGTATATTACTCATTTACAGTCACAGATGGAAGGGTGGGGGGAAGGATCAATAATAAAAACCAGACCTCTATTGAAATACACTCAAGTGTACAGGCTTAAAGATAGAAATCCATTGAGTGCTAGTGGATTTCTAAGACAATGTGTTTGCTTTAGGGATGAAGAGACTGCACATTAGATAGTCACTGGAGATGGAGAGTTTGATATGGAGAGAGAAGAGCCACATGTACTGTGACCCTTGCTTACCAAACGGTTACCCTTCTTCATTATCAAGAATAAGAAACTGAATAAAGCATATATATGCAAATCATCCATAAGTGCCTAAATTAGAAGATATTGTCAAATGGTTGGCTTGTTGAGATATAAGAAATTTCACTTGGTTAGATTAATTCCTAATATAGTTCATTCTGATAATACTTTGGAGGTGATTTCTATTCATTTTTTTACTTCACTTTCATTAGATTCTGACTTCTGTAAGCTGTGTTACCAAGCATAGGCAACGGTTAAATATAATACACACATTAATGTAATTTTGATTTCCTTATAAATATTTTCCTTTCAGATAATTATAAATAGCATTTTAGCTAGTTAGTCTTTTACTTTTTTCTTTATTTTTCTCTGCATCTGAAGTTTTGACTTCTCATTAATTGGGCCAGTAAGCAACCACTAATGAAAAGAAACGAAAACTCTCATTAAAAAATCCCCCTTCCTCATGCATTTTCCATAGCCTCAGAAGCACATGCTGCAGTAGTATGTCTCTGGAATCCACCTTCTTGTCCTCTAACTAAAAGTGGCATCAACCCGGTCATTAGGTTGTGGTTGCTTTTCTGGCTCATTCCAATTAGCCAGTAGCGCAGCCCCCAGAAGGTCTGCTTCTGTGATTTCTGGGGAGCAAGACAAAAGACTCTGTGTCTTATGCACACAAAAGCAAGACACTTTATTATTATTCAGTAGTATTTCTCTCTTTTCCCACCTTCTCCTATCTTCACCTGCCAAGAACTCATTTGGAGACTTTACTGAATAACATAATTGAGAACTAGTTTTCCTCCAAAATAAACTGTCAGCCATAGTCACAAGGAGGATAGCATGTTCTCAGACCAAACAAGTGAATTTTTAATAATTGATCTAGCAAAAGTCAAGACTACTGTGCTAGTTTTCAGAATCCCAGAGGGCTAAGAAGATGTACCTGGCAACTAGAAGGAAAAAAAAATTTGGATTTTCAGAAATGTGTGCAAAGTTCAAATGAGTATTGCTTGTGGAATATAATTGCTTGGGGAATTAAGTGATGTTGTTTAAAGGTCATAAAGAATGGAAGCCAAACAGTTAGGATCCATATTTTCAGGCTGACATGGGCTACAAGTCTTAGGAGAATTGAGAGAACTGAAGGACACCTTCCTACTTGGTGGTAAATTCAGAATCCATGTTCTTTCTCTTAAACCACATCTTGTGGGTGTGCCTGCCTGACCAATTACATTCACCTAGTTCACAGAACCAGAAACAGATTATTTGATCTTACCCCTATGATTCGATAGACAAGCTGGTCCTCGGGACCACCAAGAATATGGAATCAGCAGCTTCGGATGAACGCTTCTGTCCTGGCTTAACATCTAACGGTTTGTGTAAGGGGCTTTCTCCTTCTAAGCATTCCTTTCCTGATCTGTGGGGGCAAATGGATTCCTGGGTCCCTTAGAATTAAAATTCTCTGCTTCATCTCTCTGCCATGGGAAGCCCACGGCAGCATAAGGAACACAGAGATTGTGCCCCAAATCCCTTTCATGGGCACTGTATTATTTAATTGTTATATCATCGCTATACATTATGTATTATTGTCACTCCCTCTTTTTATAATAAGAAACCTGGGGCCTATATTGGTTTTGGATATGTTTAAGGTCGCAGAGCTAGTAAATGGCAAAGCTGAGAAACATACTCGGAGCGTACTTATCATTGCAAGTTTTATAGGTAGATTATTGGGAAGCAGACTCAGCCTCATCCTGAAAACAACAGTAAAAGGATGAACATTTGAGATTGTATGCTGGTGCCTAAAATAGAACTGTGACAGGAATCGTCATGAGATGGTTATTTTCTCCCTCGTGCCAGATATAAATAAGTGGGAACTGCAGTCAAAACCTGAAAGAAATCTTTATAGGGCTTTGAAGTCATTATTGGGTACATAATATGATTGTACTAAAACTCCATTAACCCCTGCACTCACTTCAATCAACAAAACTTTATTGAGATAGCAAATTGGACTGAATGCTGAATGGGGAACTCTACCTCACAAGGTCTGCAGGGAACAACGCATACACTGTGTGCCTGTGAGAAGAAAAGGAGGTTAGAAAGGATTTCAGCATGTGTCAACTAAAATGAGGCTGGCACAAGAGTATATACACGCAGTTGTAAATATCACGATTTAGAATCTATATCCATATTTGTCGTCACACAGAAAAAATTTAGAATATATATCTATGTGTCTGGGAGATAGCTCTGTGGCTTAAGCATCTGCCTGGCAAATACAGGTCTGAATTTGATTTCCAATTAAAAAAAAAAAAAAAGGAATATAACAAATATAACACACACATGACAGAATTTATAGAATATCATCCTTTGGTATCTTCAGATACTATTTTCAGGACTCCACTGAATTCCTTTTTTTTTTAATGTATTTGGTACAGAATCTACAGGGTCTCACTATGTAGATCAGACTTGTAGTGATGCTCCTGTTTTCAGCCTCCCAAGTGCTGCGAATACAGGCACGTGCCACCAGGCCCAGTCTCATTCGCAGTCTCAGGGGACCCCGGGGGCGGGGCCAGCAGGGCACGCCTTGGGTTGAACCTTGGCTGCTGTACTCTGCCTAAGCAGGCACTTTAGTCTGCTGAGTTATCTGGCCAGCCCTGAATTCCAAAATTTACAGATAGGGCCAGCCAAATAGCTCAGCGGATTAAAGTGCCTGCAAGCAGGCACAGGAGCAGAGGGTTCAATCCCTGGGCCTGTGGTGTGGCCCCGTCCCCTGGGCACAATGAGGCAGCGATTGAGACTGGGCATGGTGGCGCACGCCTGTAATCCCAGCTCTTTGGAGGTTGTAAACAGAATCACTATGAGTCTGCTCTAGTAGCGAGACCCTGAACACCCTGTAGACCCTTCCTTAAATACAATAAATAAATAAATAAATAAATAAATAAATAAATAAATTTACAGATGCCTTAGACCCTTACATAAAACTATTTAGTATTGATCTATAACCTATGCATATCTTCCTGAATGTTTTTAATAATCTCTACATGACTTAATACAATTAAATTCTATGTCAAAATTTATTATATTATTTAGAGAAAAATAACAAGATATGTCTGTATATGAGTAATATATATGCAATTTCTTCAAATATTTGTGATTCATATTTGAATGCACGAATATAGAATCTGCAGATAGAGAAGTGTGTGTGTGCGTGCATGCACACGCGCGTGTGTGAGAGATGGAGAGGAGAGAAAGAAATTTTTTCCCACTTAATTTTAAAATTTAAAAAAATGATTGGAGTTTTAGTTGAAAATATGAGTCAGTAGACATATATTCTTTTTTCATATATTACTCCTGAGGAATTATGTCTACAAAGATGAAATAATCCCTACACTTGAGTAAAGAAGTGCTTGTCATTTTCTCATTGAAATACACATACATTCCAAAGTTGAATAAAATTTGACTGCCTAGAACTATTACATTTCACTCAGTCTGTACTGATAGTTATTATAGTCTATGTATACATTAACACATGTACAAACTTATATGAGTCTCTGTCATCTATTTATCCATCTATGAGTGGCCGGGGAGATGGCTCAGTGGAGTAAGTGCTTGCCTGGCAAGCACAAGGGCTTGAGTTCAATCCCAGGTTCTGAAAAAAAATGTTTATTTATCTATCTATGAATAAGTAAAGTACAACATTAAGGTAATTGTTAACTAGAGAAACTGACACAAACTATATCTTACAAGGTCTGAAATTCATTTATTTGGAACTCAGACTCACAAAATGTGAGTAGGATGTCTGAATTACACACTGTGCACTTAGCTCTGGGATGGATGCTAGCTGCAGCAATGCCTTTCTGCATGACGTTGGACGGGCCCCTTAGACTAAGAGGGCACTGTTAGCGGAGACATCTAATGAATGAGGTCTGGCTGTGGGTTCTATGGGGGACTTCAAGGGCTCTCCCAACAGTAAAACTCAGTGTCCTTCTGAGCTCCCAGAAAACAGCAAAAATATTTTATCTATTTAATCTTTGACTTCTTTTGAGAGTAGAAACTACTGCTATCAGGAATCTTGGCTTCCCCACTGAGGAAAATATGAGTGAAATAGTCTCACAGAGAAAAAAGATTGATATTTTACAGATGCAAGATGATATGGGTTTAGACATCGCTTTGAGAATTTACACCAGTGATTCAGCTTAGATACAAGTTTTAAGACTCTAGTCATGTCAGAGCCAATCATTTTCAAGGGACTTATTTGATTTACTTTTTGTCCATAGTTGGTTTTGTTCAAATTTTTCCTCATCTTTATAGGCATCCTATGTTCTTGGGTTGTGGCAATATGCCTTATTACAACACAGTATTAGGGTTTCTTTGGGAGTGTATGTTCTTTTTTCCTACCGGATGGATAAGCTCTCCCCAGAGTGTTGTGCTTAGCGCTACCATGTGCTCTGCTTCCAACAACATATAAACAACCAAGGGCAAGAGGAATATTTTCATTATTTTGATAATTGATTATCACCGATTGCTATTATAATAGTATAACTTTACTGATGGGTAGACACCTGTGTCTAGTAAAATATGGCAGGTATTAAGTCAATTTTAGGTTGAAGAAGAGAATTGAAAATTTCTTACAGCATTGGGTGTGAAATAGTTGAACAGCAGAGCTTCACATTTTGCCTAAAGCTGTCTTTAATGCTATTACTTTATTAGACTTCATAAAAGCAGAGGGTCTCGCTACTAAAGACTTTTGTTACTCTTACCACACGTCAAGGAGAATTCATGAGGCCCAAATGAATAGAAAAACAGATTCCTACTGTTAACATGAAGCAAGCTGTGTAGCCCAGTTCTACAGGTATCAGCTCAGGGTTCAAATTTGGTTCCATTATTTTGTTTCCTTACAAAACTATATCTGCTCCTGAACCTGCATGTTCTTTATTTAAGAATATGTGATGAGAATGGTCACCTTTCATAATTGTTGTGAAGATCAAATAAAAAATATAAAATGGCAACTAAGTAGCCTATAGTGCACAATGAGTGTTAATAATTTTGCTGTTACTCATGCCACATTCAGGAGAGAAGAAAGCCTATGAAGTTGCTAGGTTTTTGTGAATAAACAGAAAAGGATCATCTACAATAAATGACAATCCCTAGTGTCATGCATAATAAAAACACAGACAAGAACTCAGTGGGACACACAGATGGTCAGCAGAAATAAGATAATATACAGAGAGCAAAGTAAGTAACATGTTAAGGATTATTACAAGAAATTTAGGGAGGAGGAAGCAAAAATGGGTATTTCCCAAGAATAAGTCTATTTAGTATTATAACCCAATGGTGAAGAGCGTAGATTAAAGTTAGATTGTGGTATTGAATCCAAACTCTAACTTCTATGGACAAGATTTTTAATCGTTTCACTTTCCTTTATCCAAAAGTAAAGTATAAATAATATTATTATTCTAATATTCAAAGGTTTATATTAATTAATGCACATTACCTGCTTAGATGAGTGCTCAAGACATGATAAACTCTCTCTCTGTCTCTCTGTCTCTCTGTCTCTGTGGCTGTCTATCTGTCTGCTTCTCTTCCCCTCTGTGTATGTGTGATAAAGCACTTAAGCTATCATACTGCACATAGATGTCATTTCAGAGAAAGAGTCTATAATTTCTTAATCAATTTACCCTTTTTGCAAAGCCTGTGGGCTTTTGTAAATACTTCCACATATAAGGGCCTGGACTGAGTAGAACATTCTAGGCTAACACAGAAAAGATATGATCAGAATTGACAAAATAAAGCATTATTCTTTAAAATGGAGTCCCTCAGAGCATGAATTTTAGACCACTTGCACGGACATCAACGTCAGTGGTTGTTTAAATTGAATCTTCTTAGATCTTTAAATTTCCTATAATTTTCATTCAGATCTGGACATTCTTGAAAGCAAAAGACTTTCTAAAAACAATCATAGCACTTAGGCAAATGCAGGGACCAGGGTTTGATTCCAGGCCATGCTGACCCCAACCCCTCAGGGACACTGAGCCAGGGACCAAGACCAGGTGTGGTGGCACATGACTGTAATCCCAGGGCTAGGGATGCTGAAAACAGGAGGGTCACTATGAGTCAAGGCTCCTTAGTGAAACTCTGTACAAAATACATAGAAATAAAAACTAAAACTAAAAATAATAAATAAAAATAATAAAAATAATCATGCCAGATTGACCAATATGAAGTCTATCTTTCTAAGGAAAACATAGAATGTCTCTAGCATCTGTTATCTGTACTGTCTCTTATCTTATCTTTGTAGATTTAGTTCTAGAAATTTGTATTTCTGCTTTTTCCAGAAAATTCTTGTGTGGTTTAAAGCTTGAGAAAACTGTCTTTAGAATGTGTTGGTTGTTTCAATGAGATCTAATTAATTTGGACTCTGTGAACTTCACATCCTTTCGCTGTTCCTTGAAGTAATGTGAAGAGAAAAACAGGGAAAGAAACATCCATTACTCTTTTACTCTTGTGTGGTCACTAGCTACCATTTTGGATGACACTGTTTCCTATAACCTATAAACAGTGTTACAAACCCTTGCTCTCGAGCTCATGAAACCCTCTTAATTATGATAAAACTACATTCTCATATCTATGGAGCCAACAATTTATGGCTACAACATGCATAAGAAACTGACTCAACTCCCTCAAAAATTCCAGAGCCTTCAAAGTTTTCCAGTACATCATGCCATACCATACCACAGCACACCACAGCACACCATACCACATCATACCATATCATACCGTATATTACCGCTTCTTGTTTGAGTCCTTTGCTAAACTATTTCTCTTACAAATCTTTAGCAGCTCTCTGTCTTCAAAAGAACTATAGTGCTTTTTATTTCCAGTGAATATTTCCTAAATTTCAGTCAACTACACTCATGATATTTATTCTGCATTGCTATTACCAGTCCCAGATCATGATTTTAATCCATTCTGTTTCCTTCTAATTTCCTAGTCCTTAAACCCCTCATTTTGTTTCTTTACCTTTTCTGATCCTCAACCAGATGCTCAACCCAGTAAATCCATCAGTCTATCACTCAACATGCTTTCACTTTCTCTCCTTCTACATGTTTTTGTTTTCTTTTTCAACAAACTTAGATGCCATGATACACTGGTAATCAATGCCTTCAAGTCCCACTTTGCCTTCCTGCAACAGGTAAAGCCACACTTGGTAAAACCAGCCTTTCTCTTCCTCTATTACCCTAAGTGAGAAGCTTATACAAGTGGGAAAACCACCACACTCTGATCACTAAGCCTACTGTAATTATTGAATACACATTTGAACTGGTATTTCAGAATTTTCAGTAAGACTACAATATTTCCCAAGTAAGTTCAATTTTTCATGTTTTAATAAGGCTATTTCATTCACACTGTTTCCTCTCTTTTCAAATATACAGTAAGACCTAACTCCCAACATTATTGATCAATAAACTCAATATTTATTTAATTAAAAAAGTATAAGTATTAGGACTGGTATGACCTTCCTGTGTCTATCTACCAGTCCACCAAGCTGCCTGCATTTGAATCAATAGATGTTGCCCTTCTTCCTGCTAGAATTGATGAACTGTTGCTACTCTGCCTAAGGCAAACAACTTTTGCACTTGGGCACTGGAGGCTTTTCCCTTTCACCTCCTTAGAAGTTTGACTTTGCATGCTTTCCTCTTCTCCTGCACTATTATCTTAGTTAATAAATCTGCTACAGCAAAATGTCAATATATGATAATGCCTTCTGTGATGTAGAAGTAAAATTGTTCCTTGGCTCTACATCCTCTTAGAGCTTCCAACCATTTCTGTGCTCCTTTAAAAAAAGAATCTTTGAATTCATGCACCTACAACATTTAAATGTCAATGGAATACCCTTCTCTAACAAAACTAAATGAAAAAAAAAAGGATACAGAGAAAGGACCATTTTGAATCTGTATATACAAAATAGTTAGGATAGATGTACAGCTACTTTCTCTTGATTCAATGAGAAGAAATATTTGTTCTAATAGTGTTTGTAGACAGGATATCATGTCTGCATCTTTTACTATGAATAACCACTAAGAAGATAACAATATTCAATGTATTAATTATTGAAACTGTCCTATTAATTGATTTTGAAACGGTGTCATTTTTTTCTCAATAAAATAAAAGAATTCTATCTTGTACAATGAATAACTACTGAGACAACAATGTGCAATGTATTTACTATTGAAATTGTCCTACTGATTGGTTTTGAAACTGTCTCATTGCTATTTGTTTCTCAATGAAATTATTTTAAAAAGAAAACAAATAAATAAAAATCCTAAAAGAGAATGTCTTGCCCATAACATGTTTCTAAACATTCACTTGTCAACCTATTCTGATGGAAATCTTATCCCAATCATTTCAGGAGAACTACTTTTATCAGGTTAACAATTCTACCTTGATAGCCCAATGGTCTGATCTCTGTGTGTCATATTCTGTCTCTCAGCAAAACCTCCCATAGCAGAATGCATTTTCGAATGGCTCTTGAAGCTCCAGCTTCCTCTAGTTTGACTGTATTTTAGGAGCAAGTCCTTGGTCTTCTTAGCAGGAAACTTTTTCTGACCTCAAATTTCAATGCTCTGAATCTCCAGACTCATTCTTTTTCTTTTTCTTTTCTGCACTGTTCCTAGACAATTTTTTCCAGACTCATGGTTTTAAAAACCTTACTGTATACAAACTGTGATATGATACTTTGGACTTACTCTTATGAGTAAAATGAAAATAAAATAAAATGAAAAGAGAAGAAAGTGACAGGATGACACATAAAGCAATATTGGCATGATCATTATTTATAATTAAAGTTACATAATAAGAAATGTGAATTTTTATATGAGAATATCTCACTGTTTGAAATGTTCCATAATAGTATATATTTAAAAACACTATCCCAATGGTTTCCTCAGTCTCTATGCTGTCCAAGCATTCATGTGGTCATTTGCCTATCTAACATGTATTCTTAGATTTCTAGAAGTCATGGGACTCAACACATCCAAAATAGAAACCCTCATGTTTACATTCCTTGAAATCCATTCTTCCGCTGTGTTTTCCATATCAACAATGACATCACCATTCCCCCATTGCATCAATCTTCTCTGTTCCCTCACAAATTTACCTTACTTTCCAACAGCCTTTTGGGGTAGCTTACAATTCAGACCATGTGGAATTTGAGTATTTGCACTGAACTATTACTCTCATTTAAGAGATATTGCTATCACTTTTTACCAAAAGCACCTCAGAAATCCAGTTACATACCATGCCTAGTTCATGTCTGCCCCAAACTGTCCATGCTCCTGTAGCACTGGAATAGTATTCTAGTCACCTGGTGACACTTCCTGGATTTATCCTTTAGTGATACTATTTCCTTTTTTTTTTTTTAAACAGTTCTTGTCCTCACTTCTATCAGGTTAGATTTTCCTGTTTTTAAGAACCCTAGAGTCAGTAGGATGTGTGTGCATACCTATAGTCCTAGTACTTCAGTGGCTAAAGCAGAAGGATTGCTGCAAGTTCAAGACTAACCTGGGCTACATAACAAGTTTGAGGCCAGTCTGAGCTACACTGTGGGACCCTGTCTCAAAAAGTTAAAACAAAACAAAATTATCATGTCCAGGATGAATATCGTAGATAACCAGATCTGCTACTATGTCTTCTGCTTCCATCTCTAAACTCATTGGATTAAAATGTTCCCATTATATACTCTGCCTTGGCAAATTGGGTAATTAGTGCTCCCAAATATATCTTGTTCACTATTTCACTATGGATGAAATTTTCTCTCGTCTAGAATGTTCTTCCCATTATTTTTCCTGTCTCTATAGTACCTTGTTACAAAACTGCCCCTATCAAGCCAATCATCTGTATCTTCCCCCCCACTTCGTTTTTATTCCTAACAGAGAATATTACTCAAAATTATATTTCATCTCTACTAGGTTACTTCTTCATTTTATGCTTCCTAGCTATGATGTTGATTCTGTTTTATATTCAAGGCTTAAAGAGCATACATGTGAATACAAAAAAAGCCATAGGTAAGACAAATGAATGCCCACCTCTGCTAAGTATTTTCACATGAACTAGGTGTGTGCAAACATACGATGGCAGGAACTTACTCCTATGAAAAGGAACAAGGAGCTTGTCTTTTCTGGGCACTCTGCTTAATGTAATTTTCAGCCATTTAATTCAGTAGAGACTGATCACCTCCACAGAGATAGCCCAGTGCCTTTGTGATTTCCATGAAGAACTCCACTCACGGAGGCTGCTGTGTGAACCAAGTTCTTCACGGAAAGTAACCCTCATGTCAGTAGTCCATGGATTTCTTTAACTACAAACACCCCATCTCTTAATTACCACAGATTATCATAGGTGAGATTAATAACCAGCAGACTACCATTTTAGGTATTCAATATGATTAAACTTGTTTACTGTGAGGGATGTTAAAAGAGCAGGAATCTCTACTTATCTGAACAGCTAACTGTAAGGTAAAATTCACCCTTTATAACAGTTTTTAAATTTGCTTTACATCTTCCTGAGTTGCTATTGCCCCAGTCTTCCTCACTATAAAACTGGAAGCACATTCCTAAATTTCTTCCTGTCATGTGGCTTTTAGGCTAGTACTTGAGGTCAGTATCATGTACTATATGTTTAGGCTACTTAGTACAACATTAAGGCCCCATGTATGGAACTGTTGCACTTTTTCCAGTGAATAGGATGATCTATGATTTGTTTATTTATTTATTTATTTATTTGAGAGCTGGGGATTGAACTCAGGCCCTTGTGCTTGCCAAGGAAGTGCTTATTCTACTGAGCCATCTCCCCAACCCCTAAATTTGTTCTTATATTTTTATCAGTATTCTTAGTTGATGACATTTGGATTGAGCATAAGTCATATAGGAAAGAGCTAGAACAAGGAAAGATGTGTAGGCTTTTACTCCTATCATGTAACAAAAAAATAAAGAAATAAAAGAAAAGAAAAAAAGTTGATTTCCTACTGAAATATCAGAATCCAAAGAACTTGTCAAAGAACTTATTTGAAAATCTTTTCTTTCTCACTTTCTTTTATTCACACCCACCTGCCTGAATTGTACTTATGCTTCTTAGATATACCAATGAAGTAGTTATAAAGACAAACCATCTGTGCCTTTTTCTCCCTCAAATGTATAAAACCATAATCTATATACATAAATTTATAATCCATGTGTACTTATTATACCTCTATTTAGGTAGTGAACTTTCCAGTGCAATTAAACTATAAGCTAAAGAGATGTTTGCAGTTTTCAACTGTATCATAAATACCCAGGCCCTTATAGCTGTACACCTGGTGGGAAATTCAGGCTTGTTTGCATTATGAAACACCTTAAAATAAAACTAGAAGAGTAACACAAGGCCACAAATTTTTCCCCTAATTTATCCAAGCATACATATCATAAGTCAGCAATATGGAAGAGCTTGATATATTAAAAAATGTCCTATGCAGTGAAAGCTTGTTTTCTGAAACAACAACAACAAAGTAAACTAAGTAGACTTAAAACACTTGCAGCCTTTCCTCCTTGAAGGTACCATTTGATTTCTCATCATTCTAATTCAGAATCTAGCAGATTTGGTGAGTGAAAAACACTTGTGCTTTTACATGGGCTTTGTCACTTCTTAAACTGGGCAGATACAGATGCAGCTGGACAGAATTATTCGTGTTTCATGGGCTGTGTATGTACTAAGTGCCAAGTTGCACAGGAAAGGTACAAGTCCCTTGGCTTATTGCTGACCCTAGCAATTAACGTGCTCCGTACGCTATCAACCAGTATTGCAAGACCTCTTAGCTAGTTCTCTGTGCTCCTTATGCACAGGAACCTCTGATCACTCGGTCATCAGAATTGCTGTGAGGGACACAGAGCAATGTATTGTCCTTATCCCCCAGGACTCTATTAGAGCCCCTGGGAAAGTGAACTGAAATTGATTGGGTCAGTTTAATAACAGTTGAAATTCACAACAGAAAAGGATACTGAGAAGTGTAAGTCAATATCAATTAATATCTCTCAAATGGTCATAGGGATGCTTTATTCCTAAGAGTTTACTGTCACAGTTTTGGTATGTATACAAGAGGTCAAGATGAACACAAAATTCTTTAAAACTAGAAGCTGAGACAATTCTATAGGCTTTACTCTAAAGAATTTCACAGAACAAATATTCAATAACTTTATAACAGTGCAGTGATTTCTAAAGGTTTATTTTGGACTTTCTTCTACCCCATAAAGAAGAGAAATCCACATTAAAAGCAGAAACAAACCTGAGTGAAAAATCAGCTTAGAAGAGAATTTATATCTGAGAAGCAGAAATATACTACAAACTAAGAATTGTGGATTATAAAGAGTGGTGATAGTCTGAGGTGTCCAAAAGCCTGCTTGCTTTTTACATATAAACATTTGGACACTTTCAATAATTAGAAATATGACATACACACATTCATTTCCTTAGAGGTCTGACAGTTTCTCAGAGTTACACAAGACATGAATCTGCAAAGTCCTTGGGATCAAAATTGGCCAAGGGACTAAATGTAGATCTTCCAAGTAGCTTCTCAGTAAGGTGGAAGCTATGAATGTCTTGTCAGTCAACTGGGTCAATTTCTCTTACAGTTTACGTGCACCCAGAAACACAAATGGGAGCCCCTTTACAAGAGTTAGAATAATCAGCTTTCACAAATGTAGGATAATGTAGAACATTTCCCTCTCATGAAAACTTTCATGTCCATTCTTGGGCAATCCTACTTTAAATCAAAAGACAATCACTCTTTTGTATTTTCATTGGTCTGTGTTTGTGTTCAGTAAACTTATTTAAGTGAAATACAGTGACAGGTACTTTTAAGTACCTAAATACCTTTGCTCAAAATAGAATTTTTTGAAGGTTGTTTTTTTTCATTTCTGAGTTTACTATTGTAAGAGTGTACCAAAATTTCCTTAAACATTCTCTCACTATAGATACGAAAATTTGTCCAGGTGAGACAATTACATATAAAGTCATTATAAGCAATCTTGACCAAGATTAATGCATTTTCACTGTTTGTGAAATGGAATCATAGGACAGTAAGCATTTCGATGTCTAACTTTATGAGATACTGCAAAAAATGTTGCAAAAATGGTACTGCTATCTTACACACCCATCTGCACCAACCAAAAATTCTATTTGTTCCACATTCTCAATATTTAACATTTTTTTCTGTCCTGATAAGAATGAAATGTAAAATACTGATCAGCACAGGAGTTTTGACCTGCTCTGTTTCTACTATGGGCTGGCTCACCCCTCTTTAGGCAACTTGCTGGTCCCCTGCTCTGGGGAAGTTACCATGTTGATGCCAATCTCAGTGTGGATACCTGATCAGAGCAGCACACTGAAGCCCAGAACTCCTCCATGCAAGTGATCCTTCCATCTAAGCCTCCCAAGTAGCTAGGACCACAGGTGGGCACCACCTCACCAGGCAATAAATGCAATATACCATATCAACAGAGCCAAAGACAAAAAAATCACATAATGATTTCAATAGATGCAGAAAAAAAAAACCCTTTTGAAAAGTCCAATGCTTATTCATGAAAAAAAAAAAACCTACAGAAAATCATAATAGATGGTCTTTACCTTAACCTGATAAAAGCCGTCTGTGACAAACCAACAGCCAACATCGTGCTAAATGGACAAAACTAGAATGCTTTCACTTCTAAATCAGGAAGGATATCCATTAGAACCACTCCTATTCAATAGAGTTCTGAAAACATTAGCCAGAGCAATTAGAGAGAGGAAATAAAGGAAATAAGCATACGAAAGGAAGAAATTAAATAATTATTATTTGCTGATGACACGATACTCTAAATACAAGACCCCAAAAACTCCACCAAAAGAATTGCAAATTTAATAACAAAATTGAATAGCATAGTTGGATACAAAGTCAACACTTAAAAATCAATAGCATTTCTATATACAAACAACAAACTCACTAAGAGAGAAATTAGGGAAAAACATCCTTCACAAAAGCATTCAAAAAAAAAAAAAAGGAAAGAAAGAAATATTTCAGAATCAGTCTAACAAGAAAAGAAAAGATCTATACATTGAAAATTACAGTATTCTGAAAAGGGAAATCAAAGAGGATATCAGAAAATGGAAAGATATCCCTCGCTCAAGAATAGGAAGAACCAACCTAATGAAAATGGCCATATTCCCAAAACTGTTTACACATTTAGAACAATCCCAGTTTAAATATCATTATCATAGTTCACATAACTAGAGAAAACATTCCTAAAATTCATTTGGAGTCTGAAGAGACCTAGAATAGAAAAAAAATAATCATTGGCAACAAAGACAAGGCAGGGGGTAACACTATCTCTGACTTGAAATCATACTACAGAGCTACTGTGATAAAATCAGCATAATCCTGGCAAAAAAATAAACCTGAGCATCACTGGAATAGATTAGAAGATGCAGACATAATTACAAACACACTCAGCACCCCTGTCTTTTTTCCTTTTTTTTCTTTTTGTATTTTGTGCAGGGTCTCACTATATAGCTCAAAATCATAAAGATCCTCCTGTTTTCAGCCTCCCCAGCCCTGGGATTACAGAGGTGTGCCACTATGTCTGAACTCAGTGGCAAGGTCAGCACACCATGGAGGCAGAGCCGGTGCCAGGGATCAAACCCCAGCCCCTGAGCTTGCCTAAGCAGGTGCTTAGTCTGCTGAGCTATCTTGCCAGCCTTTCAGCCATTCTATATTTGACAAAGTTGCCAAATTTGTCCTTTGCCTTCCAATCTTCTTACTATCCTGATTCCAGATCTCCCTCTAACCACATCCCATTCTCAGCCTTTTGACCATAAGTAGTTGTAGAATTCAAAAGGTCAGCTTTGCACAGTGTTTATATGGCTTATCAGAAAAAGAAAAGTGTTTTCATAGAACTATTTGTTTTTATATAGATGTCAGTAGACTTTCCATCCATCCACCTCATTTTAGAGTAGAGAAAAGAGTTTTAAGAAGTTCAAAGGCTTGCTTAGGCTTACATAATTCATGTAATGTACATGTTTCAGGAAATATGTACATGTTTCAGGAAATTATGTGCATCTAGAACCTCCCTCTCCACATTAACCTGGAGACAACCTGCAGTCTCATCTCTCTCTATAGTTCCACATTCTTTTATGTTAAACAAAGACTCTTTTTTTCTTTCTTTTAAGGCAAAGAAAGGACTATGAGTGGTTGGATACAAACTGGAGTGATTGCGGGTGAGGAGATGTCACAGCAAATAGAAGCGTATATGCTGTACACCTCAGTAGGAAGAAAATTAAGTATAAAAATATAGTACCATTTTTGAGTATTGCTGAAGCCCATCAGAAATTTCAGATCGTAAAATCAGGATTAGTGCACAAAGTGATGTGATTTTTTTCTTCTTTAGCCAAAGTCAGCTATTTAGAAAGAAATACAAAAAGATCAATGGCTTCCATTAAATTGGGTCTTGAGTTTTGTTCCACGAGCAAGAAAGAGGAAGAGAGGGCTAGAGAGGCAAGGATATGTGCAAGAGAAGGTTCTGCTGGCAAATAATGACATCTTAGCTCTAAGGAGGTGAGTGAAGACAAAAGTGCTGCTCAGTGTCGAGACAAGTGACCTGAGGATGCTAAAAAATTGCTGCAAAGGGTCCATTGGAGTAAAAGAGTTTGAAATGCAAGAGAGACACCAGGAGGGCTTATTGAGGTCAATATTTTAGTTTTTAAATTGTTGTTATTTTTAAATTTTACACCCCAATCAAAGAACAAAGAAAGTGAGCCAGTTACTAGAATCTGGAGACTGGAAGGTGGTGATGTGACTGAAACAAAGAGAGGGAGCTGGTGAAATAGTCTGACAAGAAACCCCAAAGTGGGATCAAGAGTTTTGGAAGAGAAAGACAGTGGCTCAAAAGAGGCAATTAGAAACAAGTAGCTCAGTGCAACATCCAGAATCTGTTTTAGATACAGTATGGGCAAAAGAGCAGACATCATGTATGACACGTACAGCAGCATCTAGTCAGCGATGGCGAACCTTTGGGAGCCAACTGCGGCACACCTGCCGAAGGTTCACCACCACCGATCTGGGTCCTTAAGTTTCCATTAAGGTGTCAGGATAGGAGTTCAGAGAAATGAAGCACTGCAGTGACTCTAGGGAGGACAAGATGAAACTTCTGGGAGGAGGAGCAGGCCATGCATGAGAAAAGAATGAGAAAGTCAACACACTTATGGGGGATGAGACCATCTAAAGGAAAACGGATGGGCACTCAGCATGAGCTTCCACTGGAAGTGGGTCCGAGAAGCAGTCAGTGATCATTTCTCTCAGGGGAAATTGGATGTTGAGTGTACATATTTAGCCAAGTGTGCCCACAGACCTCCATACCTATTCTCCTAGCACTCTGGGAGACTGAGTCATGAGGGTCTTAAGGTCCAGCTCAGCTTGTGCACTTTAGCAATTTAGCAAGAAACTGGTGCAAAATAAAAAATAAAGGGGGATGTATCTCAGTTCAAAGGTTCTGAATTCAATCCTCAGTCATGCAAAAAAAAATTATAGAAATACTCAATAGTAGTATAAATTTTATTCAAACTAAAACACAAATAAAACTACCTAATATTTAGGAGCTAAGGGGAACCTATATGCTTTCAGATAGTAGCAATGCATTTATTTGCTTTTGTGTCACTTTTGTGTATTCATACATGGAAAGGACGATGTAGTTTAAAAAGGCGAATACTGGAATTTAAGTCGTTGTACTATTTGAAAAACTCGGAGGCACAGCTGCAAGTAGGGCTGTCAGAATCACTTAAGCTTTTTTTCCAATTGTGGTGATTTATCTTTCTTGGCTACAGTCACATTCATGAAAATGAAAGAAAAGATGAACACAGTAAAAAACAACCTAACAGGGATATGGCATTTTAGGAGAAGCAAGCATTAGGAAAACTAAACAAAGTGCTTCTCACTTCCTCTAGGGATTCCTGTTACATAATTTCCATTTTAAATGAAGCAAAAATGCTTCCAATAACCAGAGAAACACTTAAAAATTAAGAAACACTTGTTCTAGTTAATGTGTCTGAATAGTACCAAGAAAAAAGTCTCCCCCAGGAGGTCATTATTATTCAAAAATTACTCTAATTAGGTCATGAATACATTAGGCCTTATTCAGTGCCAACAAGAGAAAAAATAGAATTGGAAATGTGACATACATAACACTTCCAACGTGTTAGGGCGATTTTATTCCAAAATGCCATTAAAAGATGAAAAGGTCACCCTGTAGGGAGGTAATTGGTACAGCACTCTTGTAACTGATTACAGGGGCTTTTATTTAGGCTTTTTTTTTTCTTTCTTTCTTTGAAAGATAGAAAATGTGTGTGCGCCCGCGCGCGCGCGCGCGCGCGCGCGCGCGTGTGTGTGTGTGTGTGATTCTGACTGGACGAATGTTTAAACTGGATGAATTTTAAGACAATAACACAGGAAGGAGGAAAAGAACAACTCTTAACTCATCAAAATAGATGTACCAGCGGACTGAGTACAAAGGGCGCCGAGCACCATAAGGAGATATGAAAAGGTACAGGTATTCCCTACTATGATTTGTTTCCCATCTAATTACTCTACTCTGTGGTTTCTTAGAATATCTGCTGCACAGACAAGTTCTACATTTAATTAGAAAAGAGTATAAAATTTTAATGAGTTGGTAATACCCCAAGAAAGAACCTAGAAGGTTGAAAGTTTTATTTTTATTTTTAAAAGAAACTGAAGATGATAATGAAACTCTGTTATAATTTGATGGTTCAACTTGTGAATCTCCAATAATCCCTAGTAGACTGCATGCATATGGCTGAGCAGGGAAGGCACCGCAGAGCCTGGGCATGTATCCCTGCCCTACTGAGAGCATATGAAATAGGGACCATGCTTTATCAGTTGCGGCATGACTTCCATCTTTCCTGTATAAACACATATTGCCAATGTAATTTACATAATGGCAGGTCACAGTATTTATAGTCAAAGCTGTTTTCTTTAAAACTTGCTGGATTCTCATCATATGCTCAAGATTTCAGTCTCCAGGAAGTAGAGTCTGTTGCAGGCCCTTTGTAACGCTCTGACACCATACCCGAGATGGGGTAACTGATGAGACAGCAGAGATCTGGTTATTAGTGTTCTGAAGGCTAGGAACTGTAAGATCAGGGCCTCCGCAGCTGGGAAGCTGTCTTGCTTCTTTCTTACATGGTGTGAGGTAGGAAAGCAAAAACTACAGAAAAAGCATGTCCTCAAATGGCAGAAGAGAAGAAAATAAACCCGTTCCCACAAACACTGACATTTAAGTTTCCAACGTGAAATTAGGGGGACATATCCAAAATGTAGCAAAGCTATGACATAATATCAGACCAACAAGGTGTCAGGTACATTTTCTTCACATAAACTCTCCTAAGTATGTTGGTGCATGTGGCCAAGCATGCACACACAGGTATATATACTTACACATGTATATTCTGAGCCATTTGAATATCAGTTACGGACACTCTGCTGCTTCAGCTATATGTTATTTAAATTTCCTGAAAACTAGGGTGCTCTACATAATTACAATATACCTATGAAATCAACTAAGTAATATTACTGCAATCATATAATTTACACACCTTATTTGGAATTTGCAAATTGTTTCAATAGCTACAGTTTGACAATTTGAGATGTTTTTGCATATAATGTATAAAGATAAAAGACACTTGAGCATGCAAAAGGGTTCAGAGTATTTCTTTAGGAGAGTGCATTGTATTTTAGTAGATAACATATTTAATACTTTTTTTTTTGTGGAACCTGGGATTGAATTCAGGCCCTTGCATTTGCCAGGGAAGCACTTATTTCACTGAGCCATCTTCCTGGCCCCTAATACTTTTTATTCAATATTTTAAATTTATTTAATAAATAAAATTGTGTCTATCCTTTTATTTATTTCCTTGGGTACTGGGCACTGAATCCAGGGCATTGTTCCTGAGCTATCTTGCCAGTACTTGTCATCTTTTTTGCGACATCTTGCTAAGTTTCTCAGGCTGTCCTCGAGATTGCCATTCTCCTGCCTCAGGTCCCCAAGTAGCCTGGATGAAAGACATGCAGCACCGTACCTGACTGTGTCTCACTATTTTATGAACAATGAATAGTGGCTCTTATTTGTTAAATGTTTACAACTGACCACTCCCTAATGTGAGTCCTCCAATTGCACACTCATAATAATCTTGTAAAATGGATGTTATTTTTTAAAGGAAGAAACAAGTGTTTAGAGAGATTAAGCATTCTTTGCTCACAGAGCAAATGAATAGCTAGTCTGGTATTAGAGTCTAAATCTTTTTGTTTCCCAAACTTCAATTCATATTCCTTATACCATAGTAGTCTCCATTCTATAAAATATCAGGCACTGATTATGAATGCCTCAGATGATGATTATGAATACTTTGGAATTTATAATATTCCTGTGAAAAAGAAACAAATACAAGAAACTCAGGCCATTAGAGCAAGACCTTTATGTTCATTTAAAGGTGTAACTCAGAAGCTACCTGTCCCTGGTACTTCAGTTCTGCCACCCTCACCTGCTTTCTCCTCAGCACCTGCCACTCTGCCCTGGGAACATCCGCTCTGCTAGGTTGTGTCTCTCCTACCAGGAAAAGGCAGCCTTCATTGTCAAATCCCAATCACATAGAAAGTACCATAAAGTGGGCATTAGTGAAATATTTGTGGAATAAATGACAATTTCTCCTACAGTATTTCTTGATATGGTAGGTGAGGAAAGTAGGGTCAATGGAGATTGAGTTGCTCAAGGTCAGTATCAATTAATGACTCAAATGCCACTGAATTGAATGTACACAGAAGCCACAAGGAGTGACAATCATTGGGTCCTGTGGAGCGTGGAGGAAGAAGGGATAGGCACTGTGGGAGTCTGGTGGAGAGGTGACCTTGCAGGGGAGGAAAGAGCAAGCATGGGCCATAAATAAGGCCTGGAAAACTTTGATGAACAAAGATGCGGGAGAGGAAAATTAACAGGGTGCATTAACTGAGCACAGGAAATGACTGCAAATAGAGCTCATTTTCTTGTGGGAAATGACAAAAGATCCGACGTAGAGAGAATAATGCTGTTAGATTATAGACATTTGCTTGTTTGTCTTTGGCTTCAAGTAAAGAATTGTGTTTCTTATAATGAGTTAAGTTGTATATTTTGTGCTAGGAAAACATTAAAATCGTTAAAGGCTAACGTTATTTCTACTCTAAGCAACAGCTTTAATGTTCCCAATGATTAGCCATTGATTATTCAAGGTTCCTTTGTTTGTATCTACCACTCTTGATTTTCTAAGTCAGTCTTGATTTGTAATGAATCTGATACACCATTGTGCAGAAAATTATTGAATGGATTAAACCTTCAATTAATAGTCAATATTTTTAATAGATAATGAAAATACTTTGGATGAATAAAGTAGTAACTATTTAAGAAACAGATACAGGCAAGCAAGGGAATTGGAAAACAAACTCAGGACCTTGCACTTGCCAGGCAGGCATTTTGCTACTGAGCTATATTCCTGGCCTATTATTAACATTCGGCATATGTCCTGACCCGTGGGTTAGTCAATGAGGACCCTAGACGGGGAGTGGGGATGAGAAGGGACAGGAGACACAAAGAATGGAGACAAGAAAGGATTCTGATCAAGTCTCGTTTATTCAAGGGAGGTGCTGGGTATATACAGGGAGTAGGAATGAGGAAG